>WEKX01011952.1:8140-30110 GCA_013390025.1 Pitta sordida
AACAGGACAGGTCCCAACACTGAACCCTGAGGCACCCCACTAGCGACCGGCCTCCAACTGGACACAGCATCATTAACCACCACTCTCTGAGCTCTCTTATCCAACTAATTCTTGATCCAGTACACTGTAAACCTATCCAAACCGCAAGCCTCCAGTTTCACCAGGACTTTGTTATGGGAGACAGTGTCAAAGGCTTTACTAAAATCCAGGTACACCACATCAACAGCTCTTCCCTCCTCAACCAGGTGGTCACCTGATTATAGAAGGAAATGAGATTTGTTAGGCAGGACCTTCTTTTCCTGAAGCCATGCTGATTAGGTCTGATCTCCTTACCCTCCTGGAGGTGCAACATAATTTTCCTTAAGGTGATTTGCTCCATAATTTCGCCATAATTTAAACTTATGCCTAACTCACTAAAATCTATATAAAAATCTATAAGTTTCTAAATCCTCAAATCAAGATCTTAACTCTTTATAGTAACTAATTAGAGTCATACCTCAGTACATCGCGCTGTCGTACACCCAACCTCATTGACTCACGTAATTTTTTCCCACAAACCTGTCTCAGTGACGCACGGTACTTCCTGGTTGATGCATGTGCCATGCCTCTGCTTCGCCAAGGGGGGGCACCAGCACTCCCTGTGGAGCAGGACTGGCACAGCCCCATCAGGTGGGCAGGCAGCGCCTCTTGCTCCCTGGACAATCACAGATCACTGCCTTATGAGTGTTGAGGAGCTTATGCGGTGTTTACTGTCCCACAGTGCCGTGCCATGGCGCAGTCCTCTACCATGGTCCCTGCCCTTCTCCTGTGTGTCTCCATGGCATGAAAGGCTTATGTACATACTACGTCATGGTGCCCATGGTTCCACGGTTATGGGTTTGATCTCTGGGAGGGCATTTGCTTGGGAGTTGGACTAGATGACCCTTGGGGTCCCTTCCAACTCGGAATAACCTGTGTGAACCTGTGAACCTGTATGTAGTCCTGTGCACATGATACATAGACATAGACCCAGGGAAAGTTCTGCTGCAGCACTGAATGTACTGTCCTCCACAGTGATTGCAGCTAGAGCTACTATCTGCTTTCCCCCTTTGCCCTGCCCACCAGTGTGTGCTCTCAACTATTTGTCCCGGCCAGCACTTTTCAGGGACTGCCTGTGTGTGTCCATGCATCTGTGCGTCCATGCATCTGTGCATCTGTGTGTTACAGGCAGAGAAGGCAATGCTGACAGGTGTGCTAAACTGTAACAGAAGCCAATCACCAAGTTCTGTGCGCTGGGATGGGGTAGCAGTGGAACATGTCCATGCCGCTGCCACCATACCAGGAGTCTTCTGTTCCTTCGTGATCTCCTCCTGCCATGGCAGATGGAGTCGACGTTCCGCTGGGTCCATACAGCCAGCACTGCCGCTCCTGCACTTGGGGCCAGTGGATGTATCATAGTCAACGCAGTTAAAGGGAAAAATCCTCTGACACTGATGCCACCTGCCTCCATAGAAGGCCTCAGGGTGTCACAGTGTTGCAAAGTTAAGATTTCCCAGCCTCCAAGAGCACTGGTGGCATGGACCTGCACTGACCTGTGCCCGGGGCCACCTGCTGACCCTGTTTTCCACCACAGCCCCAGGGCAAGCTTCCCCATGACAGAGGCGGTGCAAGCATGCACAGTGGCAGCAGCCTGGTGGTGGCCATGGCAGAAGCAGCAGCATGGGCAAAGAGAAGCCCAGGGATTCTCAGGGGGTCTTTCTTGTCAGTGGGGGATCAGAATCTGTTCCCTTTGCTCCCCCATGCTGTGAGAGCTTGTGGGGAGGTGCGGAAAATACTCTCCAGTGCTCCAGAGTGGCTGGGGACGAAGCAATGGGCATTGCCTGTATGCATATTAATGACCCGTGGATGTTTGCAGATTAGACAATTCGCAGGACCCCAGGGAGATTCATAACCCATGACTATGGAGGTATGACTGTAATATACTACTGATAAGACAATTAGAAAAGGTTTTTTAAAATCTTAAAAATACAAGGTCTCATTATTTCTTTGTTTGTGACTGCCTAAATACAGGCTGATAACATTATTAAATACAAAACCAATTTATTTCAGAACAATTTTGAAGGTGGCAAATTTAACCAACTGTTTAGAAGATTGATTCTAATTCATTTTGGTACATCAGCTGGTGTCATTTTGGTGTTGATCTAAGGTCTAATGAAGCAAATACAAAGCCTTGACTGAAAAACTGTTACAGGCTTTGTTAATATTGAAAATCACCAGTATGAAGTCTGTGTTGTGGTGTTATGTTTCTGCCACTGTGTACTTGCTGTGTGATTCTTCTGTGTGGCCGGAAATGTAATGTCAAGTTGCCTGTTAAAAATAATGGACTGATTTAAAATGAATATATATAAAGAGAAACCCTGCATATTCACAGTTCACATATTTACGTATGCAGTTATTTGCAGTTGGTTTTTCAGCCAGTTGTGTGACTACACATGTGCGCCTAACATCCTGGACCCCAGATTCCATGGCCAGGAGGCACCAAAAGATGGTTCCTCCACTTTAATGAGGTGCTACAGTGCGAGCTACACTTCTGGGACTGCCCTTTACATACAATTACTGGAGGGCGCATGGCTATGGGCAGAGGGGTCATTGAATATTCATGGGTTCAATATCTTCATGGATTGCATAGCTCGTGGGACCTGCCCAGACCCATCCCCCTGCAACTTCCAGAGGCGCTCTGTGTTTATATATATATATATATATATATATATGCAGCACTTGAACTCTGAAACTGTTTCTTTTAATGCATCATTTCTTAAAGGAGACAAGTAATAACAGTCTTTTTCAATGTAGTTTATATATGTCCTCAAAAAATGTAAAATTATCTTATTATCTATGCCCCCTTGCATGTAGAGGTTATTCTTTCAGCCCATCCCTTTTTTAGCTCACCAGATTTTTTGTCTTTTCTTTTTGGAATTTATAAAAAAAAGACAAAGAAACCCAGTCTTCTTTAGTTTTTTTGAGAGAAGTGTACTAGCCAACCCAGTCAATTTCCTCTCCATTCTCCTGGTAATCCTCAAAGCTCTTTTCTGCATTAGTTCTCATAATTTTAAGCATGAATTTAAGTGAATGTTTCAGAACTATGAGTAGCTGTATAAAGTACTGTATGTGGTCAATTTTATTTTGGAGGAGGTGTTATGAATATACCTTCATATTAATTATCTAGAATATCTCTCCTGATGCATTTCAGGGTTTATGTTTGTAAATTTTACAGTTTGTGCCTTTACACCATATCAGTGAAGCATCATGGAATCAGCTGAAACCTGTCTGATTCATCATGTTTATGTTTCCAATCTATATCAAAGACGATTTGTAGAAATTTGGAAGTAAAATGGGAATGTTGCACATGTGAAGTTCAATAGATATTTGAATATATTGTAAAATTATGAAACTGGTTTTAGGCTGCATTTTCCTTGCAGTAAATAATACTGAAAGAAATAGAAAGCATCTAAATACTTAGAGAAAGAAAAAAATTTTTTTTTTTTTTAATTTTACCTGCAATTGCAAAGCAAATGAGGTTTTAATTTACCACACTGTAGAAATAAAATTGTTTAGGGCATCTGGCTTCTCAAAAACTGATAATAAAGGAGTTGAGAAAATCAAAATATGCAAAAAAACAAAAAAAATGCAATGACAAGAGGTCATTATTTTCTTTTCTACTACACCTTTAAATAGCACAGTAATTTAAGTTTACACAGACTTAATCTATGCAAGACTATCTATTTAAACAATAATATTACATTGAAAATAAGGTTTCAAATGCATATTATTGATTTTTACTGCATTGTAATAGCAGTTAATTATTAGGAATAATGTGAGAGCTAGTGGAGAGGTTTTGAAATGGTATAGGGAGTGTGTGTAAGTGTGTCTGCACATGCGACAAGGAGACAAACTTGATGTTGCTCTAAGAACAACTGGTCATTCAGTGATTCATAAGCCATGAAAATTTAGAGGCCATTCAGATACAGAAGAGACTGTGGACCTTTTTATACTAGTTACTGGTTTGAAGTTACAACTGTTCTGCTAGTCTTTTAAAGAAATATCTCAAGGAAATATGAAACATTGAGCAAAATTTCAAGTATATCAATATTAGAAAGAAATGCAAAAAATCATTTGTCTAAAATGACATTGGATGGTTTCAAATAGTCAGGAAAAGAACATTGAGAAATTCTTGTTTTCTCTGTTCTTGGAAAAATTTGCTCTCTTTTGAGAGCATTCAATGAGCTTCACACGCGAAATTATAGCAACCCATTTGGCAAGTCCTTCTTTAAAGTGATCAGTCTTGAAAGTATCTCTCATTTTTCTGCTGCATTAGATTTTATTTTCCTATGCTAAAAGATAAATTTTTTTCCTTCTTTAGCATATTATTTTTTCTGTGACTTTTTGCCTATTTTTTTAAAATAAGAAACCTCTTTGTTTTTTTCATAACTTTCAGCACTTTCCAATCCTTTCATTATCTTTAATTTATTGTAACACTGTATATTTTAATAAGCTTTCTTTGAAGATGTTAAAGAGCAGCAGCTCTTAGTGATTTCTGCTAAAGAAAGAATATTGTAGAAGTGTATCTAATGTGTTCTTCCTGTCATTGTTTTGCGAGGGAGAAGTGCTGTGAAGACAGTTAAATTACACTTCATATATAAAAGCTTGATTATAAAAGAACTACCAAACGCTTTTAAGGCTTTCTAGTATACCAGCGAATATGATGACTGGGTTTTATGGATATTTATGAGAGTTTTAAATTTCCAAGTCACGTCCATTTACGATAGCAAAAGTTTTAACATTAGAGGCTTTTTAGTCCTTTTCTTCCGTATTTCTTTATTATGGCAAAACCAGGGAGGTAGATGACCCTTGTCCGTATGATCTGAGCAAGTCACACAGTGACTTCTCTAATCTTGAACAAATTAAATATCTACTCTAAGTTACTCTGATAAGATTTCTTGTTGAAGCTCTCTTCTTCCTAACACATTTCACAGACTATATTTTTTTAATCCATTCAGATTCAGAGATCTCCAGGGCATAGAGTGGCTTGTTCTTTTTATGTTCTGTCAGTCTGTGTTCCAGGTATCTTCAAGGATACCCAGATTTTACCATCTTACAGGTGTACTCTCTAAAATAATTTCTAATTCAAATGGGGTTTTTTATTTGCAAATTTTGAATAACGAAAAATATATACCAATAAACAAATACAGTCATGCCTTCAGATTCACAGGATTTGGGTCTTGTGAGGGTCCTGCAGGACATTAAATCTGCAGATTCAGGTGGGACATTACTATGGCAAATTATTGCCATAAATATGGCAACTTTGTAACACTGCAACATCCCAGCGCCCCTTACGGTACTGCGGAGCATCAAGTCAGAGTTCACAGGTTCACAAGTTATTTTGAATTGGAAGGGACCCACAAGGATTATCTAGTCCAACCCCCAAGCGAATGCCCACCCAGGGACCACACCTGGAACCATGGGCACCACGTTCTATCCATCCAAGACTTCCACCATCTAGACCATGTCACTGAGTTCCTCATCTAGTCTTTTCTTAAACACCTCTAGAATTGGTGAATCCACCATGTCCCTGGGCAGACTACTCCACTGAGACATCATTCTCTCTGTGAAAAACCTCTTCCTAACATCCAGTCTAAACCTCCCCTGGCATAATTTAAGGTCATGTCCCCTTCTTCTGGTGTCGTCATCCTGAGAGAAGAGATTCACACCCACCTGGCTGCAACCTTCCCTCAGGTAGTTGTAAACAGCAATGAGGTCGCCTCTGAGCCTCCTCTTCTCCAGCCTGAACAACCCCAGTTCCCGCAGCCGCTCCCCACAGGACTTGTTCTCCAGTCCTTTCACCATCCTTGTTGCCCTTCTCTGGACCCTCTCAAGCAGTTCAACATCCTTCTTAAACTGGGGAGCCCAGAACTGCACACAGTACTCAAGATGTAGTCTGACCAGCGCCGAGTACAGGGGAAGGATAACTTCCCTAGTCTGACAGACCACACCATTCTTAATACAGACCAGATGCCATTGGCCTTCTTAGAGTTTTTTCCCTTTAACTGCAGTGGCTATGACAGGCAGGAATGCTTTGCCTGAGTCTATGCTGGCAAGTTCAGGTTGGCTGTGGCTGCCAGAACAGCCGGAACAGAACCCATGCATTGCCATGTGTTACAGTTAAAAACTTCCTCACTCCTGGCAGGGGCGGAGCGTCTGGCCAGCGCCGGCCACCGTAACAATGTTGGACTGTGCTGTCCCACAGAACTATTCACAGCTCTACAAATCACTGAGTAAGGATTGCAGAAAAAATTTCCACAGATTATTAAGGCTGCGAATATGACAGTGTGAATTACGGAGGTATGACTGTATAATGTTATGAATATAAAGCATAGGCTCTCATCAATAAATCATCATTTTAAGAGTGGAACATGCAGAAACTGATACAGTCAACCCTCTTTTATTGAGGTACTGTGGGTCTTCCCCCCTCCCCCCCCTGCCTGCAAAGCCCTCCATCTGCATGGATAGGCAGCTCATTAATATGTAGGTTTGCCCTGCCCCTCACACCACTCCCATCAGCCCTGGGGTGCTCTGGTGCTGTTTCGGCCCTGCTCAGCTGTGTGTCAGTGTTTGTGTGGGCTCTTTTCAGTTCCTGCAACAGCCCCATACCAGGAAAAATCCCTTTTCCACTCGGCTGGGGACGCTGACGTTGTCCAAACGTCTCTCCAGATTGGCAGACCTAGTTTCATCATGCTTGGGTAGATGTGGTGTCCGGTGTCAGACACCACATCTACCCTGAGAAAGTCTCGGACACCATGTGTCATGGTCCAGTCAGCTCTACTGGATGCGTGATGGTTCATTTACAGGATCTCAGAGTGCAAAACAAAATTCCAAGAGTGGGTTTAGCTTTGATCAAACAGTGAACCTTTATTAAGTGCCCGTAAAGTGGCAACATGATAGATGAAAGGGTGAAAATAAAGAGAAAGAGAGAAGAAAGTATATCTACCGCCATGATGAAATCCACACAGATCCGTCATCAAGCAGGGCAGGGAAAGCTTTCGAAGTTTCTGTTGTTAGGGGTCATCTTTTATACACTTCGCCTCCCATCATTTGTCCCATGGATCCTTTTTCCAAGCTCTGCCTTTCCCTGCCATGCAAGCAGTGTCCAAGGTGTGGTTAAGGCCAGAAGCGAGTGCCCCATTGCCCAAAGAGGGGTGACCAAGGCATGGTCAGGGTTAGAAGCGAGTGGTCTTCTGTCAGGGGGTGTGTCTTCATGTTTCTTCTTGGACAGCTGGTTGTTATGGTTCCTTGATTCTTGGAGAATAGGTACAGCATGGTTTATTTCATTCCCCCATATTGGAGATCAGTACAGTACACTGGGCACCACACAGCTCATTGTTCTCGGATATTTGCACCTTAATTTTCTATAGGAACCGCACTCCAGTCACAGTCCATGGAGCAGCACTTTTGTAGGTAGGCTGACCAAGATCTTGGATTAAGTTTTTAGTGTACCTTGCATTGTCCAACTCCCTGATGCCAATGTCGAGACAATATTCTTCTTAGACAATATTATTCTTCTTTGACCTACTCTTACACCATGCCTACCCCGAGAGTGTGTAAATCTTTCATAACTATGCAAATCATCCCCAGGGGAGATGCAGGCAGACTGCAGCCTCTTTGCTCTGAGTGGAGATGAGTAGTAACAACGTCGGGGACCTACTACAGCTGCCTTGCTCAAAGCAAAGTGGAATGAGTGTGGCAGCAACACGGCATGGGCAGACCTGCTGTAGCTGCCTCGCTATGAGGGGAGCAGGATGAAGTGGGCGTGGCATGGGCGTGGCGCCAGAGGAACTGCTGCAGACCCCTTGCTTTGAGCAGANGACCAAGATCTTACTGGTAGCCAGAGAGAAGAGACTGATTGTCCAACTCCCTGATGCCAATGTTGAGACAATATTCTTCTTAGACAATATTATTCTTCTTTGACCTACTCTTACACCATGTCTACCCCGAGAGTGTGTAAATCTTTCATAACTATGCAAATCATCCCCAGGGGAGATGCAGGCAGACTGCAGCCTCTTTGCTCTGAGTGGAGATGAGTAGGAACAACGTCGGGGACCTACTACAGCTGCCTTGCTCAAAGCAAAGTGGAATGAGTGTGGCAGCAACACGGCATGGGCAGACCTGCTGTAGCTGCCTCGCTATGAGGGGAGCAGGATGAAGTGGGCGTGGCATGGGCGTGGCGCCAGAGGAACTGCTGCAGACCCCTTGCTTTGAGCAGAGCAGAGTGGGACAAGTATGGTGGGGGTAGAGCCCTGTGTTGGCAGTCCATGCGGCATGGCTTGGGGGTTAATCTGAATATTCATGACTGTATACTTTGAATATTCATGACTGTCAGTTCGCGCAGGTGCAGTCATGAATGCCCTGCAGAATGGACCTCGTCAATTGTGGAAAAATCATGCCACGAAGAGGTAAAACCACGACTAAGAAACCACAAAGTAGAAAGGGTTGACTGTACCACTGTACATGAAAATTGCATGTTTGGTTAATAATTCAGTTTATGGATTCTGTATCATATGTTATTTAATTTTGTCGATAGGTTTTAAGGATACTCATATGTGACATTTATGCTAAGTGTAAAAACTGGGTTCTCAATACATATTGCAGGAGACTCCCTGCGGCCACACTGACCCCACAGAGAGTCCCAGGCTTCTGTTGCCCCAGCGGCAACATCGGGCTTCCGTCCAACTTCGAGGCTCTGCCAAACCTCCGCGCAGTGGTGGCAGGCTGAGAGGGGGAGGGGAGGGGAGGAGAGGGAAGGGAAGGTGAGAAAGGAGCTCTGAATGGGGCAGGCAGGGGCAGCAGTCAGAGCTGCAGAGGGGCGGGCAGGGAGAAGTGGGGTTGTAGGAGCTGTGCTTGGGACCCTAGGAAGGATTCTTTACGTGCACTGCATTCAGCGTCTACCTTGTGGGGCAAATGGCACCACTTCATCTGCAACTCGAGAGGGCTCCCTCCCTCCTGCAGGTGGCCAGAGGTCACTGGGATCATGAGGGATCATGCTATGCTGTGCAGCACCACTGGAACCAAACTTGCTGGCTCAGTCCCTGACAGATGTGCCAAGACTTAGCGCTGGTCCTGGAGACGTGGAGGGTGACAACACTGCAATCGGTGGGAGTAATTCAGCCCAGCTCCTTCCCTTTGGAGCTGCCACCTCGCTTTCATGTGTGCTGCTGCAGCAAACACGTTTAAAGTGGAGTTTCAAAGTCTGTACTTGCACCAGCATCCTGGGAATATTTCAAGGGCCGGAGCTGGCTACAGAACAGCTCAGCCCCAAAGCAAGACAATGGTTGTAAGGCAGAACTCTGTCTGCTGGCAGCAGTGGCCCTTGCCCCAGTCCTGCTGGAGTCTGTTCCCTGCTTCAGCTCTGCAGCCACTTGTGCAGGGCAGGCTGCCCAGGCGGAGCACTTCCTCCTCATTATGAACATTGTGGCGCAGGGTGGGTGGCACATGCAGAGGAGTGCACCAACTGTCTACATGGTGGGGCGAACAGGGATAATTTGAATATTCATGATAGCCTAATTTGAATATTTATGCATGTCAGTTCACGCAGAAGCAGTTGCAAATGCCCCACAAAGTGGGCAATCGATCAATCAATCACAGAAATATTATACCGCAAAGAGGTGAAACCGCAAACAGGCAACTGTGAAGTAAGGAGGGTTGACTATATTTAAACATATAGCTCTGCATTTATAACTTCTGATAACAGTAAACCACTGAAAGAAAGGGATGAACTATCACTTCCCAGCTATGATCTTTATGAGCCTGATCTAAAATATAGCTAACTAAAAATCTATTTTGTCATTTAATTGGTTTTTCCATAGTAAACTTGACTTTTTGAAGTGCAGCACCAGTGCCGGAATATAACATCAGAGAATTAGGTCCAAAGCAAACCTTCTTAAGCTGTCTTTGTAGTTGTGTGTCTTATTGTCAAGCAAACAACTAAAAAAAAAAAAAAAAGAAGAGAGGGTCCTGCAGGACATGTACCATGCTCTTTGAATGTTTTGCATTCAATGGTCTACTTAAAACATATTTTAAATGGCAGAACAAAATATTTCATACAGCTTTTATGCATGAGCTGGGTGTATGATCTTTGTCACTAGCTGTACAAATACAGTAACTATAGTCAAATGACCTGGTTATTTGCAGAAGTTTTACACTTCACCGCTTAATGGAACTTTACCTACACGCTTGAAGCATTTTTATATTTAAAATACAGCTTTGCAAATAATGAGAAGAAAACCTTCTTAGACTTGCAGAATGAGGACTTTACAATGCAGAGATTGTAAAGAAGAGTCTTAGTTTAGAATGAGATTCTGGTGTTATCCCTCTCCTTTCCAACCAATTTCAATGAAATAATTTTTTTCCTCAAAGGGAAGTGAAGAAAAAAAGAAAAAAACCTATTTATTAACTAAATCACACAGCATTAAACTCAAAAACCTGCTCCAGAGAACTGAGGAAAAACAAAGAATAAATCTGGAGGGTTGTTAACTGTCCAAATGTCCAACAATGGAGACTTGTTTGGCCTCTTCACCAGCTGTTTATTCTAACTGAGGTGCACTCTCCTCCAAACATGCACACCCATCGCGAAGAAATACACATACAATAGGCATATTCACCAGTCACTTATACATATTCATAACCAGTCTCTGCCTATCCTCGCCTTGTATGTTAATTAACCTTTCCTCATTCTGCACCTGTGCCCTGTCTCCTGGTGGTCATCGCTTGTGGTAGTGGAATGAAGTATTGCTCTTCTTGCTGCTGTACTTTATGTAACCCTGTCCTTCGTGCAGGTGCTGGCCATCCCTGGTTGTTTTTCCAAGTGTCTGGTTTGTAGTCTTAAACCACAAGGCTGGCTTTTTCTCTCTCTCTGGCTCCACTTTATAAGTCTTTTACAATGCCTCTGGTCCTATTTACAGGGTCCGAAGTCCAGTCAGCAGGTTCCTTGGAAAGATCATAAGTTACAAGGTTGCAATGCAAAATGTACAAACTGCAGGACAAAGACAGAACATATAATCTATTTACTGTAGGCTAAGCTTTTATTTATCTTTATCTAAGTTCCTCCAGCAAGCAGGCAATCAAGCAGGAAAGAAGGCCCTATTTCAACAGACGCCCCATTTCATTTGTTTATCTGCTTCCCAGAGTTTCCCTTTTCAATGGATATACTTTCTCAGATGGATGAGACTTGCACAAGAATTTCAACTTTATTGTCATACCTTACCCATTCCAATTTATCTAATTAAAATATATTTACAAGGAAAAGAATCCAAACAAACATAAAAAGTACTTTCAGTTCCTTATGGAAGGAAGCTGAAGAACTTCTCACAAGAAAAATTATAGCAGTAAGATCATTGTCAAAGTTGATATCTTCTAAATTCCTCTTTGCTGAGAAGTGAAGACTCAATAGATTTCTAGATCAGTCCTATTTAATTGAAAGGAGAATCAGAAAAGAAGTGAGAAAAGAGGGTGACAGAGGGCATGAATTTATCTGTCAAATGTATAGAATCTAAGTTTGGTTTTTTTTTCTGGAAAATACATGTACTTAGTGGTAACTATACATTTCTAAATATAGCATTCAGTGAATCTTTTTGACTAAAACATGTGAGGTAGTGGTATGTGGTAAGCTAACACTTAATTAAGTATGGTTAACGAAACTTCCCAGTCTGACCATTCATGAAACTCTTAAGAGTCACACTCCCAATACCAGACACTTTATCTGCTGAGACCAAAGTTCCTTCACAGCAGTGGCTCCAGCAAGCAATGAGTGCACCACTAGACTCCCCCCACACCCCACTCTCAACTCAGTCAGACCAGGTTTCCTTAAGGTTTAATCTCAGCTTTCCCACAGGAGAGTCTCAGATGTCTCATTCCATAAAGCCATTTATTCATGGCACAGTAACAGAAACTGCTTGAGCTGGTGCCTCCAATAAGAGATCCCCACCAAAGGAATCTCTGAGCTTTTATACTCTTACAGTCTACTCTCATGCAAGTCTGGCTCTTCCTCCTGAGCTCTGCACTTCGCCTACATCTTCCAGTGTCAATTCACAAGGCTGGTGCCTCCAGCCTTCATGCCCATGCCCTTTGCAATCTCAAATTTTAGCAGTCCACAGCCTCTTGTCTCTCTACAACTTGCAAACAGAGCTACCTGCGTCAGATGTATTCCTCAAAAGTGTAAGACCTTCACATTATTAAATGTAAAGATATTTTAAACTAAAAAATACTACATATGGTCTTTAAAAAATAAACAATAGCGATATTAATTCCTTTCAATAATTAGTACTCCAATGCCAAATATTTATTAAGTTCTATATACTGTCACATCTTGACATCCATTTGTGCTTTATCAGACAGGAGGGAGACTGCACGCATGTGCCAATGGGAAAACCCCATGAGGAATTGAGGAGTTTTTGCTGACAAAACACTCACGAGGATGCAAAAGCAGAAAACCGAAGCACAAGTATGTGAGTTATGAATGTACACCAAGTGTGCAATTCTTTATGTGTCTTTGAGAGTATAATATGCTAAATTGAAAGAATGTACATTATAAAAAGGGTGAAAAAATACATAGTATTTCATCAGCAATAAATTGTTTTATAAAGACTCTAGATCCAACAATGAAATAAGTATATTTTTAGTTTAGTCACCACTTCTTTAAGTTTGCAGCCAGGAAGTCCAAGTCACTGGAAGTTCCTTACAGCTAATTCTAGGCAAAGAAACCTAGACATATTCAGAGGCTTTAGACTTTTCTTGCTTCTGATCAGATAGTCTGGTAGATATTTTTGAATAAAGTTCACTAATTTTGTTCCATGAAAACTGTACACTTCTGGTTTTGAATGTTGTTTTGGTTGAATCATTATCTTCGGAGAAGTGCAAGACAAATAAGACTGCATTTAATGTAAGGATAGGAGACAGATCTGCTTCACAGGGAAGTGGACAGTGAAAAATTTCTACTAGAAGAGTAGGAAGAGGGATGCATAAGAGAGGAGGAATTATTCTATTAGTGGGAAGACAATCCCTAAAGATATTTGGACTCTGCAGACTGTGATTATTGCCCTTGTGCTGTCAAAGCAGCAATTAACCTGCGGTAATTTGAGTGTTTCCATGTTGCAGCTGAAGAGGTAATAGAAAACTTTATAAAACCAAATAAGAATATCTGCTGAGCCTTTTTTGAGGTTTGATTAGGTATATCACCTCTTTTTTTTCTTTATTGATAAAGTAAGAAAAAGCAATACCTTTAAAGACGTTTATATTTTTTCTATTGTCATTGGTGACAATTGGTTTCATAAATATGATAAACCCCGCCAATCCTACAATCAGCTCTTTCGTGAAATATAAGAAGTTATTGATCACAGTCCAAGTGTTATGACCTGTCTACCCTACTAAGCAGGAGTAACTTTTGTTTTGGAATGAATTAAAGTAAATCAATACTAAATTATTAGTATTCGCACACACACACACACACATATGTGGTTTATTTTAGAACAATCTGGTTGTAAAAGAAAACAGGTATATAATAATTTTGATTGTTTTGTGCTATACCCCTGGGCCTTCAAAGTCAACATCTTGTGGGCTATGGCCTCTTCCATCTAGCCTTTATCTTCTCTCTCATGGCAGGACACTTGCTCACCTTGCTATAGTAGCAATGCTTTAAATAAATAAAAAAGGCCAGTTTCTCACACCAAGTCAATATAATCCTAAAAACCTGTTAACAAAGAATATATTTCTATAAAATCTTTTAGTTGCTTCAGTACAATACAAACCATGGTCTGCATGAATGAATTTATTTTTAACAAGAATTGCATATTCTATAAACTTTATTTTAGAACAAAATATTTCAGAAGTTATTTATTCAATTTTTTTCTTCCTACAGTTTTGTTTGTTGGTTTGTTCTGTTTCTATAGAAAATATAATTTGATTTCAAGATGTGAAAATAAAACATACTAGCATCTCTGAACTAGAAATTTTATTGCAAAAGTGAAATATTTTGTTATTTTCGAAATAGAATCGGGTCTTCTATATCATGGACCCACGGTCTTAATTGGGTTCTGGGAAGCCCTACTTCCAGCTCACTAATATGCAAATCTTCCCTGCACCCTCACACAACTCCCCAGTGCTGTTTTGGGACTATGTTGCTGTGTATCAGTGTTTGTGTCGACTCTTCCTTGTGCCTGCAGCCAGCCCCACACTGGGAAAAATTCCTTTTCAGCTCGGCCAGGGACACGGGTACAGGAAGCTGCCCGCGCCACTGTCCCATTGTCTCTTGGGGTGGATAGACCTGGTCTCTCCATACTCGGTGTAGACGAGTATGTCTTGGAGAGTCACTTAAGAAAGTCTCAGACACCTGAGAGTATGTAAATCTTTCATAACTGCACAGCGGCAGCTCCGGGGGAGTGGCCCCTCTGCGGCTGCCACCACGCCGGGGGGGGGAGCAGTGAAGGATCAGCCCCACTGCTGCCACACCGTGGGGGGCAATGGGGGAGGAGAGGCCAGAGAAAGTGGTGGTGCTACTGCCACTCCAGTCATCCTGGGGCCGGGACCGGGGCAAGCAGTGGTGCAGCCGCCATTGCTGCTGTCCTGGGGCCAGGAGAAAGTGGCAGGGCCACCCCTGTGGCTGTGGGGTTTGATTTGCATATTCATGACTGCCTAATAGAATATTCATGCCTGCCAGGTCGCGCATGCGCGGTTGCAAAAAGGGGCCTCCTTGATCGCTAAAAAATCATGCTGCTAAGATGTGAAGCCACAATATGGGGAGCTCGAAGTGCAAGATGGCTGACTGTATTAGCCTTAATTTTTGCAAGAGGTCAGCTGAAACTATACACTTAATTTAGCTTGTTCCTTAGACAAGACCAATTAACTTCTGGCTCAGTAGATTTGCTTCAAATAGAGTAATTAGAGTCACCTTGCTTATTTGCGTTTCATGTTTCTCATTTGTGTTTCTTCGTGGATTTTTTTTTAGAGAAAATTATTCTGTTATACATGCACAATACCTCTGCTTCCCCGAGGGGCAGCACCGGCACTCCTCCATGTGGTGAGATGGCCATGTCCTGTGGGGCGTGAGGGCAGGACTTCTCCCTGCAAGCTGCCACTATGAGACTGTGCCCAGAGGCAGTGCAGGTTGGTGCTGGGGTCCTGACAGCCGTCCCTGTGAATCACTGCCCCGGCACTATTCCCAGAGGGAGTGCAGGTTGGCTTTAGGACCCAACACTGATCTCTGCTCCATGCTGGTCGGGGACTGGCCCAGAAGCCGTGCAAGTTGCTCTGGGTCTGAGTCCCCCCCCACCTGCCCAGGGCACCCAGGGCACACGAGCACTCCTGCAAGCATGTGGGGAGACTTGTGTGTTGTCAGGCAGCACTGGGTCGGGGTGAAACTCAGGGGGCAGGCGGCCAGAGCCCCAGCTAGGCATAGAAAGACACATCCCTGTGTGCAAGCCCATCTCTGGTAGGCTCCTGGCTCATCACCAGGCACCTTGCGGCGCTGTCAGTGGCAGAGAAGGTTTCCTCCTACTGTGGCAGCAGTGGCAGAAGTGGTGAAATCATGACCACAAGTAAACCTAAGGATTCCAGGGGAGGAGGGGACTCAGAATGATTCTGTTCACTTCCCTAACTCATCCGATAACCTTGGGCAGTGCCAGGAGGTCCGTGCAGCACTCAGTGTCTGAGGGAGGTGGGGCAATGGGCATGGCTTTTTTTGCATATTCATGACATGCTTATCTCTGTGGATTGGGTGAGTCACGGGATCCCAAGAGACCTGTAATCCACCAATTTTGAGGTATAGTTGTAATAAAATCTTAAACTAAAAACTAGATGTAAGTATATATTTATTCACAGAATCACAGAATCACAAAATATTCTGAATTGGAAGGGGCTCCCAAGGATCATCGAGTCCAATTCCCAAGTGAATGCCCATACAGGGATCGAACCCACAACCCTGGAGTCATGGACACCATGCTCTGTCTATCTGAGCCAATCTAAGGGTTGTGTCACCAACATTTAAAAAATAAGTGCATACCTAATTCCCTGTCCTACTGTCCCATTATCTAGACCATGTCACTGAGTTCCTAATCCAGTCTTTTCTTAAACACCTCCAGGGATGGTGACTCCACCACCTCACTGGCCAGACCATTCAATTATTACAGCAGAGTAACATTTTCATGTTCTTATATTTACCACTTCAATAGTACAGAATCATAAACTCATGTTAAATTGCAAGATGCCGCAATAGGTCATCTGCTCCTATCTCCCTCCTCAAGCAGTGTCATCCTGGAGCACATTTCACTGGACTGTATCCAGATGGTTCTCAAATATTTACAGAGAGGAAGACTTCACAACCTCTCTGGGAAATTTCTTCCAGTGAATGGTGTCTTGTAAAGTAAAGATGTTCCTCCTAATATTCAGGTGGAGCATCCTGTGCATCAGTTTCTTCCTTTTGCCTCTTGTCTTATTGCTCAGCACCACTGAGAAGAGCCTGACTCCCTCTTCTTGATACCCTCCCTTCAGATACTTATGGACATTGATGAGGTCCCCTCTCAGTCTTCTCAAGGCTGAATAGGCCTAGTTTTCTCAGCCTTTCTTAGTAAGAGAGATCACAGAATCACAGAGTATTCTGAGTTAGAAGGGACCCATAGGGATCATTGAGTCTAACTCTTAAATGACATCACTGCCTCCCAGGTGGGGAATCGAACATGGTCTCCCATGTAAGAGGCAGGGACACTCACCACTATACCAAAGTGCATTCCACTCCCTCAGTCATCTTTATTGCCCTCCACTGGACCTGATCAAGAAGCTCGACATCTTTCCTGTGCTATGGACTCCGAAACTGGACACAGCACTTTAAATGCACCTCACTAGGGCTGAGTAGAGGGGTAGGATCATCTCCCTTGACCTGCTGGCAATGCTTTCCCCAATGCACACCAGTACTTGCCAACTTAATTAAGAAATAACTTTTTCCATGGTTTCATGCGTTCTACATGTGTCATATAATTTAATATCAGTCCACAGAAATTTGACATATTGTTCTCGATCATAAATTAGCTAAGGATTCAAATATCTCAAAAGCCTAATTTAAATCAGTTTTACAGTGCTGTTAAAATTAAAAATATTAAAATAGTTGCAGGCTGTTAGAAAAAATTTTTTGAGCAAAAACATAGATATAAAGTCTTTAAGAAATGCCTTAAAATACAGCTGGTACTGTCTGTGAAATTTCATTGGATTGTACATTAGACTTTGCATCTCTAATGGCTTCTTTAATTCTTCTTAGTGTATCAAGACCATTAACCACATTTAAGTCTTTCTCTCTTAACATGTTTCCCCTTTCTCTCTCTAAGCTTTAAGTTTGTCTTTTCATCTATTTAAACATGAATCATTTTATGAACCAGTGCACTAAATGTCCACATAAAGATAAATTCCAGCAAAGCAGTTTCCTCCTTATCATTTGGTTCTCAGGGGTTTTATTTTCCAAAAGCAATAACAGTTTCTGCCAGAGTTTTTGTCTCTAGTCCAACTCATTTATCAAAACTAGAATATGTTTTATCCAAAGCTGTAAAATTATGAAAAGCATTTGATAGGACAGTAAAATTATGAAATGCCCTGTCTTAATCTAGCATCACAAAAGTGCAGCAGAACTATAAGTGGAAAGAATCCCACAGAAAAATCTCACTTAAGTGAAAAATCTATGAAGACAATCCCAAGACTAGTACCCACCATTTATCCATCAAACAAGGAATTTCGTAACCATTTAGTAGAACTTTCTTTGCTTATACCCTTGTGATGATAGTACTGCTGCATATGATGAGGTCAATGGTTAAAATACAAAAAAGCAAATTGAAAAATACTGTATATAATTAGAAATTGTTCATATATATGAATATATGAGCATATATAAAATTTCTTATATTCCTCCATAATTAAAGATGAAAATATGACAGCATGTCCTAATAATAGTTGCATTTGCAGTGCGAGTAGGCTAGATAAGGTAAGTGAAGAAACATGACACATTAGAAACCCAAACATACCACAGAATCATGGTCCTGATCTTTACCTTCCAGAGATGTCTAAAGGCTCATGGTGCTGTTTTGTTTCAATGGATGAAAGTTACAAGAAAAGGAATTGTTGAAAGTGTGATTTGAAGTAAGAGAGAAAAAGGTATTTTCATAAAAGATGCAGAGGATCCCTGAGGGAGCCTGTAGCACAGTGAAGTTTGATCTATCACTAATGAATCAGTATAACAATTTAATTATTAATGTGACTACAGTGTTTCCCTGGATTATATTTCAAAGCTGATTTTATCTTGTTTTAAAATTTCAGGCTTTGCAAAATGTTTTATTCCCAGATATTACTAATGTTTATCTCAAATGGCAGAGAAAAATATATGGGAATATTTATAGGATGGAAAACTTAATTCTGTTTTAGGCATATTAAATATATGTTAATATAATGTTCTGTTTTTCAAAAATACTTTTGAGAGACTTACTTAATGTAGCATGATTCTCTACCTTACCTGTAAAACTTAGCTCCCACACATTATTACAGACCACAACATATGTATTAGGATCATCATAAAACACTGGAGTACTAGACACTGTACAGCACAGGTTGAGCTTGACATATGAAATGTAGGCTCCTTTTATAACTTGATGATTGTTTCTATTTATAGTAAACAGGATTTAAGTATCTGCTTTATTCCCTCATAATTTCAATATCTGTGGAAGGTTTCTTGTGCTTTGTCATTCCGTAGAAGGCACAAGCAACAGTCTTTGACTGCTTCATCTTTCATTGTAACACTTGGTATTGCATTTTGAATTGATTTTTTCAAAGATGCAGACTACTTTGAGTGTAGAAGGTAATTTTATGCATTGTCTGAAATGCCTTGCTTCCTGGTAATAATAAAAGCTTTTTTGTAAGACATTTATAAAGGTCTAAGTAATAAAACAGTTTAGAGTAGGCTTCTGCTCCTAAATGAAGATGCATTTCTTTTTTTGAAACAGTGACTGAAAGCCCTGCATAAATGTTCTTCTAAGGAACATTTAAGTTGTTTAGTCCATTGCAGTTAATTTGCACAGAAGTCAAAATTTCTAGATAGCAAAGGAGAAACATACACTACAACACTGACTGATAAGAAAATTCCAAATATGTTCCCTCTTCATAAAAATAAAAGATTTCTTATAACTTAATTGACTTTGTCATCTTTTTAAGTTTCTCTAGAGGCTGCTTTTTAAACCTCGAAATTTTGCCTTCAGGCTCCTACTGAGGAGACTTCTCTTTGTATACTACATACCAGAGATAATTTATTTTTTTTTTTTTAAATGTATAATGTAGTATTTTATGCTGATGTTACCGTTTAGGAATATCACAACAATAATGGTTCAAAGTGGGAGAATTGTGGGAGAATAATGTAATTGCTGTCTATAACTATCTAAAATGAGGTTGTAGCCAGGCAGGGGTTGGTCTTTTCTCCTTGGTCTCTGAGGACAGGACGAGAGGTCATAGTCTTAAGCTTCAGCTGGGAAAGTTTAGACTTGATATTAGGAAAGGGTTTTTTACTGAAAGAGTGATCCGGATGTGGAATGGGTTGCCCGCAGAGGTGGTTGACTCGCCAACCCTGGAGGTGTTCAAGGGGAGGCTGGACGAGGTGCTGAGTGATATGATCTAGATGTAGATGATAGGTTAGTTGTATTATAGGTTGGACTAGATGATCTTCAAGGTCCTTTCCAGCCTTATCTATACTGTGATACTGTGATACTGTAATTTTACTGCCTGGAAGGTTTTGGATACAGGGATTTAAACTCATTAACCTGGAAGAAATCTATTTTAAGGTCTGTCATTAGATTCACAAACCAGAGACTATAATTTTCAATGCTATGAAGAGCCTCTTCAGTTCAGTGTTAGAAGGGTGTTTCGTACTTGACAAAAAAATGCATCTTTCTCACCAACTGCCTTTCCTCGAGCTCTAGTCTTGTAAAAACTTTCATGTTTATGACCTTTTGAGTGCTTGCACGGTCTGAAAGTCAGTTTGACAGTTTGAAGAGCAAATACTTACCAACAAACGTTAAAGAGAGAGGATGCAGGACAAAACTGGCTCTTTCTAGTGTTAAACTTCTCCATTCCATTTTTAATTATATACAATACTTAAAAATATGAATAATATTTTAATATTTGATGGCTGTTAACTGTTGATTTTTTGGCTTTAGGTTAGCACTAGTAATATTTACTATACCGGCTTGAAAGTTGATTTTTATCCTGAATAATCTTTCTTTCATTCACAGGTCATTATCAAGCTATGGTAGAATCAGTCTTTCTGTATGCCATATGATTCTTGAGAAATTAAAGACATGATAAAAATTCTAGTAGCAGGAACTCTAAATTTCCTCAAGTCAGGAACAGAAAGGGGAGCAGGTCTGAATTTATTTTTCCGTATGTTGTCTTTTTCCTAATGCAGAATAGTTATAATATGGATGAAGAATTAAGTAGAGTTAATTCTGGGGTTCACCAGCACATGAATTTCATAACCAGGTTTAAGTATTAACGGATGACAGTGAACTAAAACAAAAATTCAACTGCTAGGTTTAACATGTAGGAAAGTATTGATTTTTCAAATAAATGTCAAAATGTAGAAGAAATTTAGGGGTTTTTATTAAGTTTTAATCCACAGTTAGAGTTCTAGAATTAAAAAGAAATATGTACTAAAGTAACTTTATTATTGACAGAATTAAGTGTTAAAGACAAAATAGTTAAATACTTTTCGAGATGTCTGCAGTGGCCTACAGACATTAAAACAGGCCAAATAAATGTCGACTTACCAATTTCCTTTTTTCTCCCCAATGTTTCTGTCCAGAACCTTAGTATGGGACATGATATTTCTTCCTGAAAATTAATATATAAAAGCAATAATGATGAAGGAATTCTAGTGAAATAAAATATAAAATTCTTCACAGCATTACTATTGCATGGATGAGATTAGTTCCAAAAGAAAAAAACCCACCTTTTTTTGTCATACTCTTGATCCCTGTAATTTATCTGAGATAGCTACGAATAACCCCTCTACTTGATTTTCTATGAGTGAGTTCTAAACCTTCTGTATTGGAGAGGTTAGAATTAGTTTAAAAAAAAATCACCCATGAAAAAAAATCCAGATCAGCTACTGTTTTTTCCTGAAACTCTACATACCTTCATCAAGTATAATTTGTACCCTCAAAAGCAGTTCTCTTTCTTTTCCTATCAACAGGCACATAATTTAGGCACAGATTTAGGACAAGTAGGTCTTGCTTGACCAATCTGATCTCCTTTTTTGGTTAAGTAACTCGCCTGGTGGATGAGAGGAAGGCTGTGGATGTAGTGTATCTGGATTCCAGTATCACTTTTGACGCAGTCTCTCATAACATATTCCTGGGGAATATGGCAGCAAGGGGCTTAGGCAGGAATATTCTGTGCTGGGTCAGGAACTGACTGGATCATCGAGCCCAGAGAGTGGCAGTTAATGATGTCACTTACAGTTGGCAGTCTGTTACTAGTGGTGTCCCCCAGGGGTTGGTCTTTGATCCAGTCCTGTTTAATATTTTCATTGATGATATTGATGATAGGATGAAATTTAATAAGTCTAAATGTCGGATTCTGCACTTTGGTTATAACAACCCCAAGAAGAACGATAGGCTAGGGATGGAGCATTTAGAGAGTGAGCAGGTGGAAAGAGACTTGGGGGTATCAGTGGAGAGCAAACTCAACATAAGCCAGCAGTGCTAAGAGGGTCAATGGCACCGTGGCCTGCATCAAGAATGGTGTGTCTAGCAGGGCGAGGGAAGTTAGCCTTCCCCTGTACTCGGCATTGATTAGACCACATCATGAGTATTGCGTCCAGTTNTTGATTAGACCACATCATGAGTATTGCGTCCAGTTCTGGGCCCTT
>WEKX01011955.1:0-11920 GCA_013390025.1 Pitta sordida
TCTTGCCTGACCAACCTATTCTCCTTTGATGATCTGATGACTCGAATGGTTGACAAAAAATGGGCTGTGGATGTTGTGTACTTGGACCTTAGCAAAGCCTTTGACATGGTTTCCCACAATAAGCTTCAGGAGAAACTCGTAGAGCATGGACTGGATAGAAGTATTTTATGTTNTGGCATCCTGGCCTGTATTAGGAACAGTGTGGTCAGTCGGACTAGGGAAGTTATCCTTCACCTGTACTCAGTGCTGGTCGGACCGCTTCTTTAACATTGTGTGCAGTTCTGGGCTCCCCAGTTCAAGAAGGATGTTGAGCTGCTTGAGAGGGCCCAGAGAAGGGCAACAAGGATGGTGAAAGGACTGGAGGACAAGCCCTATGGGGAGCGGCTACGGGAACTGGGGTTGTTCAGCGTGAAGAGAAGGCTCAGAGGCGACCTCATTGCTGTTTACAGCTACCTGAAGGGAGGTTGCCGCCAGGTGGGTGAGGATCTCTTCTCTCAGGCTGACGACACCAGAACGAGAGGACATGGCCTACGCCAGGGGAGGTTTAGACTGAATGTTAGGAAGAGGTTTTTCACAGAGAGAGTGATCTCTCATTGGAATGGTCTGCCCAGGGAGGTGGTGGAGTCGCCATCCCTGGAGGTGTTTAAGAGAAGGCTGGATGAGGCAATTAGTGCCGTGTTTAGTACTATGGGTTGGTGTTGGGTTATGGGTTGGACTCGATGTTCTCCAGGGTGTCTTCCAACCTTGCTAATACTGTGATACTGTAATAGGGTTTTATCATATTCTTCCTGTAACTTCCAAGATGGCTCTGTAGTATGGCTCTGGTTAAGAGATCCCCTGTATGAATCCCTTGTGCTCCATTCCCTTGCCTTTCGTGAGGAGAGATTATACAGTAGGTAAGTGCAAGGGGTTTTAATTTTTGTATTTTCCCTAAACTGCTAAGGTAGAGGCTAAATTACTGGTATCATGTAGTGAATACTTCAAAATGGTAGGACTTGTTTCTACAGTCACACATATTTTACTTCAGGACTACACAAGGCCTCAAATCAGTTGTTTCGGATTTAGTTGATCCTAATGAATTCAAACATACTTCTGTCTTTTGGTTGGGTGGGTTCTTTTGGGTGTTTTAGTTTGCTTGTTTGTTTTGATTTTTTGTTTGCTTGTTTTGATTTGGTTTTTGTTTTCTGTTGATATTTTTTCCTTTTGAGTGGTACACTCTTCTAACAATTTTTATAACTTATTTAAATGAATGAATCTCTGCAAGCATACAAGTCTCAAGAAGCCATATAGACAATATTTTTCTACAAGACCTGTTAAAAGAGGTTAATACTACACAGTGACTCTGTTTCTGCTCACTTTTTTCTTTTTGTGCTGCTAAAGCCAATTTAAGGACACTCATTCTCTGGAGACTGAGAGAGGGAAAGAAAATCCCCTGGCATTCAGGATGTGACCTGAAGTAAGTGGACTCTTATCTCCCATCTAGACCTGTGACTCTCCTAGACACATTTTGCCTCATTGTTCAAGTTGTCTAGAAGGCTAGTAACAAGATGCATGCTCTTACATCTTCCTCCTCCTTTAAGACATCCAAATGGTCACCTGTCAGGAAAGCTGTAATATGTCTGTGATGTGACTAGTTAGTGAGGAGAAGAAGGAAGGCCCTCATTAAATGGAGAAGACTGCACTTCATTTTCTGTTGGAGTCACATTTAGTTAAAAATAAGGTAAAAAGACTCCACTCAATATGACTGGCAAAATCTTCTGTTTATCTGCAGATGAGGCACAGCACAGTCAAAGCAATCAAACCTTCCCACAGTGCCCCGCAAAGGAGAATGGACACCCACTGAGACCCCAGCTCTGCTGCAGAACCATTTCAAAATCTGGTTAAAAGAGGCTGCTGCTCCCTCAAACGAGCTGCAGCATCCCTAGCTTGCAATGAATCACCATCTCCTGAGGGCATAGGCTGAGATCACCATCTCATGGTATGCCAACCATCAGCCTACCCATGTGAAAATAAAGCATTCATCGCACACATGTGGACTGGATATGAACAAATGACCCAGAAATCATGGGGGTTCCAAGTCCTATTACCTTCTGCCTGAGTCATTCTCCTGTCACAAGAAACTTGTTGTGACATATTTTGTGTGGGCTGTAGGGTGGGGGGTGGAGAACAACCCAAAGCCTACTTTGTCATCCTAAAATTATGCACAGCTCATTCAACAAACAAATAAAAGTACAAAACAACTATGAAAGAGGAAAATGTGGTAGCAAGGGAAAAGCTTTCTGGTTGCATATTATGTCTTCATTCGAATTCCAGCATAGATCTGAATGAATTATTTTTTTTAATTTGTTTAACTATGCTAATAGTCACCCTGCACTAGTGGTTTTAGCCGTATTTTCTCTTTATACATATGACTCAAGAATTACCATAGCAACTTGCTTCCTAATTAGCCTTCAGTTACTAACAATCAGTATGATTAGACAAGGTCAGTGTTGGAGTAATCTCTATAGATTTCTGAAAAGGCTATTTGAAAGTGCGTAAGGGCAGGTAGAGGAAGAGTGAGCTTCTGGACAATCTTCCCTAAAAAATGGTGATCTTCCCCAAAGAATGGCTGTTGTTCTGCTATTACTCTCTTTATGAACAAAAGGAGTCATGGCAAATGAGGGCTTTGCCACTTACTTGACTGCTGAAACCTTTTAGCCTGTCAACAGATTCAAAAAATATGCAGAACAGAATCATCCTTAGATCTGCAGATAAAAAGACGCCTTACTGTCACACTGCTGGGACTGATGTTGACGGCACATCTCCAAAATCAAGAACAAATATGTAATAGATTTTTATCAGTGTAGCTACATCTGAAATGAATCTCCCTGTGTGGGAAAGATCCATGAAACCTGGAAAAGGTGAGACTGTCCAGTTCACAGGAAGATGCTTCCTAGGAGTTAAGCCTGTGCACTGCTTAGCAGAGATACTTCTTAGCTGAGATTAGGATGATATCCTTCTAGAGACCTGAGTGATTGCCCATTGCTAACACAATTCCCCCCTCATTTTTACAGCCTATTTCAGCCTTTAACATGTTATCTGTTACTCTGAAAGCACAGTGCCTGGCAGTAAAGTAGGATGAAAACATAATGTGCTATTCAGATGTATTCTGGGTCCTGGGAATACAAAATAGGATCCTTGATACTGACAGATGAAGGCTCCTGAAAAGCCACTTTACTTGTTAACGTGCTTAAGTCTGCTACCAAGAAACACAGGCAAAACCAAGCTTATTTTTAAATAAACAGTGGGTGTTGTCAATTACGCCCAGACACATGGCTGTTGCAGATGAACTATGAACCCTTTACTCTTTAGAAATTCATTGTTGCTTTGCTCTCTCCTCCGTTCCCCTCTGGAGGTTATTCCTCTGTTGCACATGTGCCTTCAGCCTCAGCTCATGTGGACTCATAGCACCAGGTCCCCAAACAGAGGATTGAGCTTAGGGAATGGAGGAGCCATGACATGACACATGGTGAAAATGCAATGATAAGACAGTCTGGATAGTGCTGTACAATGGCACTTCAAGCCATGAATTTTGAGGAATTATGTCTTGACCTTCCTCTGCACAGAATGTCCGGAAAGAAAAAAGGACTTTTATGTTAAAAAAATAGGCAGCTTTTATTAGAATATCAACCAGGATAATTAACTATAAAGCAGAAAAACCTTATAAGATATTTGAAGAGAACAGACAAGAGTTTATATCCTCCTCTACCCTGACATCCAATGCCTTTGGAGGTTTGGAATTCATAGAATCATGGAATGCTTTGGGTTGGAAGGTACTTTTAAAGGTCATCTAGTCTAACTTTCCCGAGGGTCTTCAACTAGACCAGGCTGCTCAGAATGCCATCCAACCTGACCTTGAATGTTCCAGGATGGGACATCCACTGCCTCTCTGGGCAACATGTTCCAGTGGTTCAGCACCCTAATAATAAAAAGCTTCTTCCTTATATGTAATCTAAATTGATGCTCTCTTAGTTAAAAACCATTACCCTTTGTTCTATTGCAACAGGCCCCAACGTTTGTCCCCATCTTTTTATATTCCTCCCTATTAGTACTGAATGGCCAAGTTCCTCAATGGCTTATTTCTAGAGGCACTAAGCACTGCTCAAACCTCTTGCAAACCACGTTCATTAACCCAGGGGCTGATCCCTGCTCTCCAATGCAGTTCTTGGGGGGCACATATCCATCTCTGGCCTGTAAACCTCCTGCCACTTGCAGTACCTTAATGTTGTTCCCTCCAAACGTGCCTATTATCACTTGGCACACAAAGGAAATACGCACACCCATTTCTCCAGAGAGGTCTCCTGAAGAGCCTTATCTAATTGGAAACAGAAGTAATAAAAAACACATCCTTTTCACTGTATCAGGATCACCCCTTCTCACAGCACAGATGGGAAAAGGCAAAATCTTTGAAATCCAGTACAAGAAGACTTCAAAATGTGAAAAATAAAGATGAAAAACGTATCAACATAAAATCTCATTAGAGATAAAAGATAAGTTTAACAAAAGGATTAGATGTGTCTAATGAGCACCTTCAGTTCACAATTACACAAGAAAGGACAAACATTTCCAGATAAAGATGTAAATCTTTGTGCTCTTGAGCAGGGAAGCAAGACAGGAATAAACAACCCTTCCAAGTAACAAAACAGTTTAATTCTGTTGCCATGTGAAATTCTGCCTTTCTAGTGGACAAACTTCACAGCACATGACAACACAGACAGACCATTCCCAGAGTTTGTGGTGAGCAGTCCCCTATATATTATGTGCACTTCTCCTCAGAGGAGAAAGCACCCTATGAGGTGGACAAAATACACGCTCCATGTGGATGAACTGTTTCATAATTGTTCCAGAAGTATTCTCTTGAATGTCCTCCTTCAGCAAGTGGCATTAGCAGCTCCCCAAGATGGGGTTTTGTGCTGGGAAAGTCAAAAGCCTATACCTGTCCTTGTCCACAACTCCTAATTTTCTACTAACTACACTGGAAAATGCACAGATAGCTACAGTTTTTCAGCTTTCTCCATTTCCCTCACAATCACTTGTAATTTCCATCTGTGGTGTTGTCTCCCCAAACATTCAAAATATATTCTGGCTTACTATCTGTCTACCATTCTAAATCTTAGAAATTTAAATCTCTTCCAGACTGCTCTGTGTATATATACACACATATGCATGTATTCAAGTATGTAAGTATATATAATCTACCATATGGGAAGTGGTTTAGTCCCAAAAGGTACACCATTCTTACTTATTTTTAAAGAATCAAACACATATATGGAAGCCTTCATCAAAACCAGATTCTTGCTCTAGAAATCCAAACAAATATTCACAGTGTTGTGAGAGCAAATTATTCTTGGCTTGGTCACAAAACAAACAATGGGCACAATGAATCTCTGGTTTTACACCTGGGATAAATTAGGGCCAGCAGTGCCTTTGATAGAAAAATCAAAATGCAGCTCACTAATAACAATAAAATGCTCAGTTGCCTCTCCACTGAGCAAAACAACCATCAAACTAATGATTAAATCCACATCAATCATCTGGCATAATAGAAATAACGGCCATGCAATATAATGTTGTCAGACAATCACCATCTCCTGCTTAGAAAATAAATGTCTTGACTTCATCTCAACATTTGTTTTCCATAAATGTTGAGGGTTATATCACCATTTGTATAACAGGAAACATTCCTTCATTGTAACGTGTCAAATCTACTAACATTATTTCTAAATTAAAAAAGCTGGATAAAATTTATATGGGAAGGTGTTTCTGAAACCTCCCTGAAATTGAATGACCATTTCCAATCAAGGGCCATATTTTTCCTTTCTAACAAACAACATCTAATGTGGAAAAATAAAAACTGAAGAAAATCCCATTTAGAGCAAATTTGGCACTATTTCAAGGAGGTCACACCTTTTGCACTCACCCATTGTACAAGAAGATTAATAGAAAAAATAATATAAAATCCTTTTTTCTCATGGAAAAACACTTCTTTTCTTATCAGTACTTTTTTTCTTCTTTTTTAATAGCTACATTTTTAAGGGAAGCCTAGAAACTGGATATACCTGGAAGGAGATGGCACTACAATGTCTCTTGGAATATGTTGTCACCCAAATTCCCACAGACTCTGATCAGCACAGCACCATGGTGCATCAGGAGCCATCGACCTTCATCAGCTCATCGGTTAGGCGAAGATGAAGGTGCCATAACAACCAAATGGGGCGCAACTGCTGCAATTCTAAATGCACATTTTTTTTCTTAAGAAAGAAACCTTTTTATAATAACCTTTTTGTGACGCTTTAAAAATGCTTGTCAACTTTAATGCTGCTTACTTGCATTTAATTGTTTTTAAACTTAATTTTGTGTTTACAGTTTTCTCTTTTCAAGTTAATACATTTTAATTCTCAATTCTATCCAGAAATTCAGGATTTAATATGTAACTAACACACAAAAGGGAATATTTTTTAAAAAAAGATTTAGGGTTATTACAATGAATATAATGATTCTATCAAGAAAAAGATAATTATTTAAATCAGGACAATGTTCTGCCATATCATATGAGAAGAACCATCTTTTGGCAAGTATGAACAATGAATTATATTTGAAAATGTAAAATGTAACTAGAACCAGAAATTAATAGTTGTCATTTCATTTTGTGATACTGTATTCATACATACGTTTAATAAATGTATGTCAGCTTCTTAGCAAATATGTATTTTTATATTTACAAAGTGACTTAGATGGTCATTTTTTCTACCTTGAAAGTACAAGAATCTCTTAATAAAATACAACTTGAAACTTCCTTCACTTCAAAATAGAATGAAGCTCCTGGAAGGAAGAGATGAAAACTGAGGAAGTGACACATTTTTGGAAAAAATATTTCACTCTGCCAGCGTCCATCTTTCCCTCTTGATACAAAAACCCACCCAAAAGCACCTGAGATAAATCTCAAAAAACTGGCCACTAAGGAGATATACCAGCTTTGCCAGTATGCATTAAGCATATCCAGAGGTGAAAAGACTAATTCTGCACCACAGGATGAGCATCTATTCTGAGGCACCTTGCTAGGTTTGCCAGTCGCAATAATCAACTTCATGCCTCTAACACAAGGACCAAGACTGAGGCTCCCTCAGCGAACCTGCAGCCTGTGTGGCCCAGCAGCTCTAGTGGCAGTAGAGGACACCAAAAAAACAGTGTAAGAGCAATTCAAACCTATTGAGAAATAATCTTACTTAATGAGAAAAAAAAAATCTTAATAATTCACAACATTTTCATTTGCAGAGGGTTTTCTACTTTTTTTTCACACTGAACTGAGACATGGCCTTAAGCTACTCCAGGGGAGGTTTAGACTGAATGTTAAGAAGAGGTTTTTCACAGAGAGAGTGATCCCTCATTGGAACGGTCTGCCCAGGGAGGTGGTGCAGTCGCCGTCCCTGGAGGTGTTTAAGAGAAGACTGGATGAGGAACTCAGTGACATGGTCTAGTAGGTGGGGTGTTGGACTGGGTGGTCCTCTGGGTAGTGCCATGGTTTAGACAATGGGTTGGTGTTGGGTTACAGGTTGAACTTGATGATCTCCAAGGTCTCTTCCAACCTTGCTAATACTGTGATACTGTGAGACCTTTTTTTATGAACTGTGCATTTCACTCTCAAATCTCATTTTGAATGAATGAAGGTATTGCAGAGCCTACATTTAGATATGCAATTCTTAATTTAGTATGTACTTAATTTTATCTGGTTTGTTTGCATGGAGGAAGGCAGAAGAACATTGAAACAAAGTTTCTTCCTAAAGAAGAGTGGGGACTCATACAAGCATTTGTCCGCATTTCATACTTTATGAATTCAGGTTATCGGACCCATATGTTGATGGGGAGTGGTGCTAAAGCATTTAGTATACATTCAGACAGGGAGATTCCACACCCCCCATCCCCCACGCCCCGCCCTTTTTTTCTCTTTCTCTGTCTAGACAGCTGCAAAACAGGGACTGGAAATGACGTGGAAGATGATTCTCCCATTACATATTTCAGTCTTTATCACTGTCTTCACACCAATGTAGTTTACAAATAAAGATTCTGCCAACAGTTCATTACCACAAAGCTTATTGTTGCTTAAAAAAGGGCAGTAATGAAAAAATGTGGTTTTTTTCCATTCTAAATTTATTTTATCAAAGAAAGCAAGCATCAAGATACTAAAAAACGCAAAGAGAATTCTGGAATACTACTTTTCTTCTACTCTAATGTATTTTAATTAAAATATGCAAATATTAGCATGATTTTCTGAGACTTTTTGAATAGACTATTTAGAAAATGTTGATATAGACACTATTGATTTATTTTTACATTTTCTAGCTTCTTCTTCTAAGGGTTTTTACTTTATTAGTAATTTTATTCCACCCAAGCATTAGCAAAAGATTGAGATCAGATCATGCTTTCCCCAAAATATAGCAAAGCTGTAATTAAATCTCTGCTTTTTGACATCAGCAGTGAGTTGCTGACATGGATAATAAATTTCTACTTCATTTTTTTGTACTTGTGCAAGGAATAACAACAATAACTACAAGTGCTAGACCTCTTCCAGAGATAAGCTTTGGCAGGGAAAAGAGGAATGCCAGGTGACGATGCAGCAAAACATTTATAGATTATAATAAAACCACCTAGTCTTTGTTCATTGCTTATTATGCTTAGGATGCAAGACATAAATTCTACTTTCATGAAATAATTTGAATTGAGAACTCCAGGCTCCCTATGTATTCACACCAAATACGAAAGTTTGCTATCCAAGGGATTATATTTGCAAAGACTGCAGGAAGGTCACCTGAAGCAGTGGCACTCCTTGGGGAGGAAAGAATACTCCAGCTGCTTGTGACTGTGTGGAGAGGCAGCAGCACAAGACATGACTCTGCCCAGCTCCTCTACCAAGGATGTGGTACAGGACCCCCAGGACAAGGTTGCATAGGTACTTACCTTTTAAATCCCATGTATTTCAAAGAGCAGAGTGTTGTGATGGAAAATGAAGAGAGACACCCTGGATGCTGCTGGTCTGCGAAACATGTATGGCATGTTTAGCTGAGGACAAGCTATCCTACATTTTGCTGCTGAATCAGAGGCTTGAAGTGCAAGCAACCCCTCCACTAATGAAAAGGCCGGGTTCAAAACCACTGACAACCATTATGCACGGGCAGTCAGCTGGAGTCAGGTCAAGTTCTCCCATGACTGCAGACCAGGATCTTGTCTGCTGGCTCATGCAGGACTAGGCCAGGCATACACTTGGGAAACACTTATTCTTTGGTGTGACAGCCTGCATTTTTAATTTTCTTGTCTATGCTGGGCACTCACTTTAACATTTTTGAAGAGTAGTCCTCTGTTCCCCGAGAGAAAATGCGTATTTAGACTAATTGAAATGCATTATATAGCGTACTTATTTTCATGCCCTGCCCTTAAGGTGCAAAATGTTACACATAACTTCCTAAAATGTAAATTAGAATTTAATATCCATAGAGTTGTCTGAGAATATACTCTAGAGTATTTATTACCAAAGTATGATTGTTACCTGATTCAGTATGTACTCTGGTACACAGAATGTACAGTGTCCTCCTTTCACCTTAAGGATGTAAATAAATATTCTTGTAAACACACACTATTTAACATATATATCACAGCAGATCCTGAAAATCCTTATTTTCTGCTTGCAAAATAATAAATAACAGATTTATCCAAATGATGCAACAAAAGATAAAAAGGAACTCCTGCCTAGAACCAATTTCCAAAGGTCTTGGTTACACTGAATCGTAACAATTTTCTCAAAATTGCTTTAGTGATCTTATTTAAACATAGCCTTTTGCATTCTAAATGAGGCGGCACACAATACACCATGCAAGAAAAATTGAAGACGCTGCAAAATGAGGAACAGCTTTCTTGGTAGCAGAAGACACAGATTGCTCATCCTTAGGCAACCATGTGATTCCTGCTTCCACTCCTTCCCTCCCCTCTCTTTGCGCTATATGCTGACAAGTGTTAGAGAGTCACTTGCTGTAGCTTATTGAAGCTGATTCAAGGAGCACGTGGGATGGGTTAGCCATTTGCTAGCCCAGGCAGTCTTCGTGGCTACTGCTGAAGAAGGTCCGAATAATAACTCCATCAATTCGCCAGGTTTTCAAAACTTGCTAAATAAAGTGAAGACTTCCAGTATGCCAAATTCTCCAGATGAGACTTTCAGAGTCAAGCCAAGAACTCTGCTCCTTCCTCAGTTGCTGAAAGAGAGATATCCCTTGATTCAAAATACAGTTATTCCCCCTGATTTGAGAGGAATGGGTCATGCCACAGGCCTCGCAAAAAGCCAAACTCACAAAGCAGCGCAGGTCATTAATATGCATGTAGGCCACGCTTATTGCTCCACCTCCGGCACTCCAGAGCACTGCGGACAATTTTCCGCTCCTTCCCATGGTCTCTCTCAGCACAGGGGAGCAAAGGGAACCATTTCTGAGTGGCTGCTGCAACCGTGTGCTTGCAGCCCAAACCTCGCACCGCTGCTCCCCCCCACCAGCTACGGTGCTAGCTCCAGCCCGGCCCCAGGGGCCCCACGCTGGCCCACGCATGCTTGCCCTGTATCCACGGTGGGGAAGGGGTGTCTCTGAGCTCTGCTCAGCATTCTTGGAGGCTGGAAAAACCTTAACTTTGCAACATTGCGACACCCCATGCACTTATGGCAGTAGGGAGGCGTTGGTATCGGAGTTTCTTTCCCTTTAACATCCACCGGTCCTGGTAGAGGCAGCACTGCCTGGGCTTTGACTGGGCTTTGAGTAACAAGGAATGGCATGTCTTGTGGCAGTGCTGTGCTGGGTCTCAGCGGAGCACACAGGAGTCACACAGGACCGGGTCGGGGACCAGGGCATGGTGCCGCAGGGCTCTAAATGCCATTGCAAACTGGAGAAATGGTGCGCCCTCCCTGCGCGCCCTCTCCCCTCACGCCGCGTGTCCTCCCCACAGGAAGCACCAGCACCACCCCTCAGCACTGCGCATGCGTCACCCGGGTAAACTCGCAAATGGTTGAATCAAAACTGTGAGAAATTTTCCTCGCAACTGGCGGGGTCGTAATGCAGAAGTCGCAAAGCACTGGGGATTCACTGTACTCACTTTTTGTCTCTGCTGTCTTCAATTAACTCACCTGAGTTTAGATAAAACAAAAACGATAACAAAGCATGATCTAATTAAGTCAAAGGAAAGTGTGACTTGCCTTTTAGCCTATAGGGGAAAATAGACTAGATTTTAGCATCATACATTGTGTTGGTTGTTGTAGATGCAATAAGCGAATGCTTCATGTATCTAGACCACCGACTGCAGTAATTGTTCTTATGAGCTATCACTGAATCAACTGTCTCAGCAAAAAACCAAAACCCAACAAAAACCCCCCTAATCAAAATAAAACAGAAAAGTTTGAATGCACTAAGTGATTAAGTAAATACATGATTTAGGGCTTTTTTTTCCCCTCAAATTCATGAGGAAGTGGTAGGTAGCTGGTGCAAATATTTCTGCTGTTTTCACAGAATCACAGAATCAGTAAGGTTGGAAAAGACCACAGAGGTCATCAAGTCCAACCTATCACCTATTACCTAATGTAGCCAAACCTGTTACATAACCCGTTGCCATCCTGCTACCAACACACCATCCTACCTATAACACACTACCCTAATATCTAGGTCATGCCACCAAGTATATCATCCAACCTTTTCTTAAAGACCTCTAGGGACGGTGACTCCACCACCTCCTTGGGCAGCCCATTCCACTGAGAGATCACCCTCTCTGTGAAAAAGTTCCTTCTAATGTCAAGTCTAAATCTCCCCTGATGCACTTTAAGACGGTGTCTTCTTGTTCTAGCACTTGTAGCCAGAGA
>WEKX01011956.1:0-156223 GCA_013390025.1 Pitta sordida
CTCGGCGTGCCCCCATCAGCCCCGAGATCGCTTAAGGAGCAGCAGCTTCGGCGCCAGGTAGCGGTACCGCCCGGGCTGAGAGCCCCCCGAGGGGCTGGACGTGCCCATGCAGAGGGTACCCCGGGCAGCCGCAGGGGCTTCGGGTCCTGCGGGCAAACAGCCGCTCAATGGCTCCAGCGCACCCGGCTGAGGAAACGGGGCATCCACGGGGAGGGGGGATGGAACGAAACCATTTAACTTGCCCTCCCGTTCCCCTTTCGTGTCCCCGTGCAGGAGCACGGGCTGCCGTGCCGGTGGCCTGGGAGCCGAGGCAATGGCAGCAGCCGGTTCTGGGGACACGGCCCGAGGTCCGGGGGCTGCAGAGCGCCCGTGATCTCACCCCGCAGCCTCTTCCCTCCCCCTGGCAGCGCCGGGATGGGGAACAGCGGCTCGGCCGTGAAGGTCTGCACGGATCACCAAGGAGGCATCAACTGGCTGAGCCTGAGCCCCGACGGGCAGCGGCTGCTCACGGGCAGCGAGGACGGCACGGCGCGGCTCTGGAGCACGGCCGACAGCCAGTGCCACGGCCACTTCCAAGGTACGGCACCTGGCACAGGGCACCACACGGCGTGTCCTGGGCTCTGCCAGCCCCTGCAAGCCTGCCCGGCAGCCAAAGGTTCAGTGGGGTTTTTGGAGGGTGTTTGTTACAGTAACGTTTAAAGGTGTTTCGACGCCGAGCGGGTTTCCAGCGCCACTGAACGCGGGGATCGTCTTGTCTCAGGGTGTGGAATGTAACATTTAATGTCATTTAACTTGTGTGCCTTTCTGGAATCACTCTGTTTTACACCCCGGAGGAATGCTGGCTCTTGTTGTTCTCTCGCTCTCTTTTTGTTTTGTCCTTTCAATCATCTTGTTTTCCAGGCAGTCTTTATTTAGAACCTCTTGACCTAGAAGCCTGGAAAGAAACCTTACTAAAGAAGTTATTTCTCTCCGCACATTTGACACACAGAAATGTTAATTACTGGTTCGTGATTTTGGTGTTTTGTTTGTTTGTTTGGGGTTTTTTTCCCCCCAATTTAAATTGTTTTTGCATCTTAAAATTTATTGTCCTTAGTCTAGCATGTCAACAATTAAAAAGGAAAAAAACCAACTTTGTGAAAAGTACAGTCATGCAAGAGTCATGTATGGACAGAAGATGTTTGTATTCTCACTCGTGTTCTTTTAACACAGGAAAAAAGAAAGCTGTTCAATTGGGAATTTCTAATTGTTTTTTCCTTCCAAAGAAGAAATCACATTGCTGTGATTTTTCTTGTTTGTTCCTTTGCTTGCTTGTTTTTCACTACGAAGTATTGTCTTTTTCCCCACATCCTGCCATGGTTCTAGCTTCTGGAAAACTTGCTGCATTTGATTTAGGCTTAGAAATCCTTTTAAACCACTAATTAGCTTTTAACGAGAAAGAGAAATGTGTTGGATAATGTTCGTTATTATGGAATCTGGCCTATGTACTGCCAGAGTTTGGGGTCAACTTCCAAAGAAGTTTGACTGGGTGGTTTGTGAATTGCCATTTGAATCAGATAATTGTATGTGTTTCATATTTGGGCACACACACGGTTGTTGTGTAAATTTGCACTTTACAAGCTGTAATTACTGATAAACCTGTAACTGTAACAGTTTCAAGCTCCACCACAGCACAGCCCAGAGACTTGTGCGGTGGCTACTTCTGGCCAGACCAGCACCAGGCTTTGTCTGCCACAGGGGGGTTTGGCATCCTCTGTGTGGGTCAAGTATTGCTGAGTTAAAATCTGACTGACAGACTTTGGTGCAGTAACCAAGATGCTTTTTTGATCTCAGAGCTGGATTATGTGATGTTGTGAGAAAAAGTCTGGTGTTTGAAACTTGTCCCATTTAGGCTGCTTTGCAAAAAGCTTCAGAACTATTGGAGAATGAGTATAGTTTCGCTTATAGCCCTGGTGATCTGTTTCATTTTTGGCATCTGATGAATTTGCTGCAGAGGAAACAAGCCATATGTTTGTAATGTGGATTCTGGTTTGCTTTCGAATTACAACAAGGCTTTTGAACTACAGAAGTTGCAGTGAAATCTGTTTTTTACAGTCAGCAAAACACTACTTTACTAGGCAGTCTGCTTTCCTTCAGGGTTGTTTTTTTTTTTTACCATCTATTTTACAACATGATTCTATTTTTTTCTGATACCTTTGTCCATTGTCTCTCCTGTGTCCTTAGATTATTTTTTTCCCCTCAAAGAATCCTATTTCAATCACAGTATGGCCCATCAGCTTCAACCCTCACTTTTGTGATAGTGACTTAGGAAACAGTTCTACCGCTGAAAGATTTGAGTCTAAATATTAAAAGGGAAGAGTGCGAGTTAATAATACTGGCACAATGATTAGATAGGTGACAGCAATTTCACACTGGAGACCTTGGGAGAAGCTGGGGCTTGAATCATAAGGTGACTTTTGAAATGCAGTGCATTGAGTGTTAAAATAGAAAAACGACACCCCTTGCTAAGGAACAACAAAAGCTTGAGTCTGTAATATTGATTCCTCTTCGCTGGCATTACCCTGTTTGTCAGCATGACATCTTTAGGGCAGAGGTTGTATCTGTTTTTATTGTAACTGTGGAATCCATGTGTACTATGAGTATTGGACAAACAACTGTTCTCTTATTCTGTCTTTGTGTGTCATTCCCTTAAAGGTATATTGATATTTTGAAACTGGTGGGGTTTACTCATGTTATTAGTCATGGTGGGGAGAAGTACTGGCTGACTATTTACCAGGTATAAATTTTTGTTAGTGTTCCATTCTGCCTGGACCATGAAACTAAACTTATTGGTGAGTCTCACATCGCTTCCTTTTTTCCAGACTTTCAGGCTTTAATTTATGGCTGTTTGTGTCCTGGAAATCAATGGGCTGGGTTGAAATGCAGCCTTTTTTCCCCCTGGTTTCAGAAGAAGGAAGCAAAAGAATTTCTTTATTTAAAAAATACGCCGATTTTTTTTTGTTGGTTTTAAATTTCATTAATGTGAGTTTTATTGTTAGTTTAGCTCATTATGGTTTTATAATCCTGTTTGATTTACCTGATTGGTGGAACTGTAATGTTTTGCTTTCCCTTAATCTTGGTATCAGTGAAGTTTTCTGCAGTTAAATTTTATCAAAATCCTTAAACACGAAGATCACGGGGGTGCATTTAAAACCGGAGTTTCATTCTATTTGTTTGCATTTTTCTTTTGGTTAGAGTGAAGAGATCCACTGCTCCATCCTGCTTGCGTGCACAGTGATTTGATTTGTTTTCTTTGTTATTCCCAGGACACGAAAGCTACATCACCTTTTGCCACTTGGAAAACGAGGCTGCCTTCACGTGCAGCGCGGATCACACCATTCGCAAGTGGGATGTGGTGACGGGGCAGTGCCTGGCTGTTTACAGAGGACACACATCCATCGTGAACAGGTGGGTTCCCTGGAGCATCCCCCCCTTGTGCTGCCCTGTTATCACATCCCTTGTCACTTTGCTGCGGTTCTACACTAATAAAAGGGGTCGTGCAAACCTCTGGGTTCATGCTACGTGTGTTCTGTGCTGCGGGGATGAGTTTTCCCAACAACAGTGCTGACACAGCCACGGGCGGCAGGCAGGAGAGGAACGAAAGGCAAACAGCACGGGGATTGAATCCAGGGCTAGGAATGAAATTCCAAGAGAAATTATCCAATTGATAACAGATGCTTCTGATAAATAGATTTAAAAACATCATGTCGGGCATTTGTGTCGGCAAGAAGGGTAAAGTCAAGGCTCTTTCTGGAGTTCCTGTTCATGCAAATGAATTTTAATATTGAACTGATAGTGTGTTGCTGACTGGCCTGTCCATTTGAAGTGCCTCTTAATAGTTGGACTGGATTTAATTAATGGCAAATAGAGCAGACGAAGATTGGTATTTCTTCAACATTTTTTTTCTGGTGGGCGTGTGTTTTTTTTTTGGTTCCTAACTAAACTCAAAACACATATGATGTGTAGCAAGATTCTGTAAATAGTTAGGAAGGCTGGCTCTGTGTTTTGGCACTGGCCTGATTTTTTGCTTGAATCAGCACATGGGAAATGTGTTCCCTATTCATATGACTTTGTTGCCTGTTTGAAAGGTTCCAGAGGACCAAAGTCAGCTGACAAAGAAGGCAGGTTATGGATGTTCCCTATCTCTGGTTTGGAAAGAAGAACTCTAGAGACATTTTTCTGTTATTGTATGTTTGTGCAGCTATGGCTCATTGTTTTGGAGGCCCAGTGCTGAATTCCTGAGCTGTGATCTCTGAATTGCTCTTCAGTTATGTAATAAGTGTGATGTTCTCCCTTTACCTTTTTTGAGATCCTGGACTAAGTGAAATTTTTTCTTGCCCTCTCTTAATATGATGGTGGAAAGATGGTTATCTTTGCACACCATCAGTTACAGTTCAGGTTCCTGGAATATTTGTTTGTTTATCTGTTTTAATTCCAAGTTATTGTCATAGGTTAATTTATAAATATTTTTGATAAAGAAATACTCATGAATGATTGCCAACAATGAGTTATTTTTAAAATAAAACAACCAAAAACCTAACAGCCCAGCAAGCTTTTAGCTAGTATATGTAATTTATGAAAGCTTGCTGGCAAGGATTTTAGAAAACCATAAATGCCCAGAGTTGCCATGTTAAAAATATCTGCATCAGTGTACCTGAATAAGAGGTCTCAATTTTAAAGACAGAAACAGGGGAGTATTTGTTCTTTAAAAATGCTGAACTGGGGTTATGTATGTTGTGTTCATGCTACAATTTCACACTTCAGGGCACCTGGCACTGAAATTGTGACAAAAGATGGTTATGTAAAAAGAACGATGCTGCTCAGACACTCAAAACTTCTCTTTTTGCAGGATCCTGGTTGCCAAAGACTATCTCTTTAGTGGCTCCTATGACAGGACAGCCCGCTGCTGGAGCGTGGACAAGGAGAAACAAATCCAGGAATTCCGGGGCCATCGGAACTGTGTCCTGACTCTAGCTCACTATTCCTCCAGGGATGTTCTTGAAGAAGAGGAGGAGGAAGAGGAGGAGGAGGAGAGAGTGAGCAGAGACCTGCTGGTGACAGGGAGCACCGACTGCACTGTGAAGGTCTGGTGGGTGTCCAGCGGGCGCTGCTACCAGACTCTGCTGGGACACACCGGGGCCGTGCTGTGCCTGACCCTTGACGCGCCCAACAGGGAGCTGTTCTCCGGCAGCACGGATTACACCATCCGCACCTGGAATATCGTCACCGGTGAGCAGCTGAAAGTGTTCAAAGAGCATCAAGGATCAGTCATTTGCCTGGAGGTAAGAGCGGGGACTCCTTCAAGAGCCTTTGTGAAGGGGGTGTCTGAGTCTTAACTCACGTGGGGCTCAGTTGGCTTTTCATTCATAAAGAGGCTCTTCCAAGACAGGTTATAAATTTTGAGACTAAGTATTCATGTAGTAACAAAATAATAGTGCTTCCTGGTCTTGAGACAAACTGTCTTTCCTAAAATACTTTCTAATCTCCTTTTGGCTTCTAGTGGCTGTTCCGGTCTAGCTTCTAGCTCAGTGTCTTATTTAAGTCCTCCTAGGTCTTGGAACTCAGGATTAGGTTTGCTGAGACCACTGCTCACTTTTCATCTGAGCAGGATTGTGCAGACAGGATCACCAAGACTCTGAAGAAAATAACCTGAGCAAGTAAACAATTATGGAGTCAGATAACTTAAAAAGAGGAGGGGGAAAAAATTCAGAGTAAACCAGATAACTTAAAAAACCCCAACCCAAAATTGTGGGCGAAGGATAATAGGAAGGCATAAAGCTGAAAGAAATCCTACATTAAAAACCACACAGACATAATTTGAGAAAAGAAAGGGAGAAAGAGATGGCCAAGACAAGAAAATGGGCAAGGGAAACAGAAAGGAGCATGGGGGAGGGAAATCAGGAAATGATGAAGGTAGAGAGGGGAAAAAATGTAATGTGGCCTGAAAAATGATAATCTATTTTTCTGTTTGGAGTATTTTTTTTGGTGAATGCTGCCAGACTTGTTAATGTTGCAGAGGAGAGGAGAAGGTTAAGCAGATGAAGCAAAAGGGGAACTATCACACAAGCACTTATCCTGTACACTCATTAATCCACCAGAAAATGCTCATAGTGTATTTAAAGAGAGTATATGATGGTCTGTAACTTAGTTTCAGGTCAGCATAAATGTTTATAAATGTGTGTGTCTGACTGAAATTAATGACAATACTCTTTCTTGCTGCCCTCCTTGTTTGTGCTTGTTGTCCATAAGTATTTTTCCCTTACAGAAGCTACAGGCTGTATTTTTAATACTGTTGCTTTTGTTTCCAGAGCAGATAGTCACAACTGACACTAACAGAATAAGAACCTGACAGTACTGAAGGAAGTCTGTTTTCCTTCAGTTTTAGAAAGGCAAAAAAACCCCCCACAAAATCATATTGCCCTGGAGTAATATTTGTCTTGCTTGGGTAAATTCTCAGTGTTAATGCTTGTTTTTATGATACTGTGGTAATGTATTTTGAGGATGCTGAAGTAAATCCGTTGCTGTTCTTTAGTGTCACGCTGTGTTTTGGTGTTTAATTGTAACCCTTCTCCAAGGCACAGATTGGCAACAACAGAGCTTGCTTTAATGTAATTGGAGTCTTGCTAAAATTGTTACACAAAACTGGCTTGACCCTCTCCCAGAAGCCTGGGAAATTCAATTACCCTCTTTGAATGCTCAGGAATGAGCAATGCTCCTCTGCTTGTGAGCACAGAGTTAAACAACGGTTTTAAACAAACAGACCTTCTTGTAAGGGAGAAGAAAAGAAAAAACCAATACATCTATTTGGAAAACGTGAACAATTCAGAGTACACATGACTGCTGCTGCCAAGACTGTGTTGGCAACAGTCCTGGCCAAATCCTCTTCTAGCTGTGAGTAGCTGGTAGCCCCTCACTTCTCTCATCACCAGCTGATGTTTGAGGCTGGGAGAGTCCGGCTGAGGTACATACAGCCCCCACAGAGAACATTTAGTGTCTCGGCCTCTCAGGCTCAGCCCAGCTTAAGCAGTCACTGCACTGCTGTTGAATAGCTTTGGGCTGTCGATCCTTCCTAATTCCTTCCTCTGCCTAACTGGGTTCAACACTGTCCCTTCTGTTCCACTTTGGCAGCCTCTCAGCTCAGCCCACATGGTATTTTCATTCTTTTAGAAAGGGTTCAATCACCAGAATCCACACCAAGATGTTACAACAGAAAGGAAACTTCCTGAATAGAGGTGTTTATTTACTGGGGGGGGGTGAGGGTGGTTATTCTTTTTGTTTTCTTCTCAAAAAGCTTTTGGAGCCTTTTTTGCATCAGGCTTCTTCGGGACAGTGTTGCAATCTGTGGCAGTGAGCTGGGATGGTATTTTTCAAACCCCGGGTCACAAAAGACTTGGAGGTAGTTGTGTGTTGCTCACAGTAGCCAACAGACAGTTTTAATTGTTGACAGTAATTTATTTTCTTCAGGGCAGCAGTGAGCTGCTAATTACATCAGATTTTCTCTCCTGTGTCCTGGAGGAGCTGAGTTGGCACCAGGAATTAAGGGCAGTTACCTGTTCTCTGGATGGTATAATGCTTGTGTGGGGAGAATAAAGGGGAAGAAAAATAAAGACTTACTTTCATTTTATTTATTCAAATAAAGATCCCTAAGGGAGTGTGACCTTTCAAAAAGTTTGAGAAATGTTCAGTGTGATCTCTCATCCTGGACAGAGATCAGGAAAAATTTGGATATTGAGACCATATTTTCCCCAACTTTAGAAAGCTGTTATTGACGGGAATGCCCTGGGATGTTCTGAACTGCTGCAAATTAGGTACGTCCTGCTCCAGTCTCCTCCCATTACTTTCCAGTAAATACCAACAGCGTTGCTGTAGCAGTGAATGGAAATTCCTGGAGCTTCCTGAAGGAGTTTTCTGGGTAGATAGCCATGTCTTCTGCACTTGCTGGCCTGTGGAAAGCAGAGAAGTGATGCCACAGGCATCCCTGTATTTTAATGTTCCCCAGTTGCTCTAAGACCCTTCAGGTATTGTTGCCAGCTGCTGTAAGTTAAGAGGAGCCTGGAAACTATTCTAGCATGGCAGAACAGAAAAGCATCGTTGAGCTTTAGGCTTTTCCTTTTCTCCTGCCCTGGTGTCTCTGGACAGGGGAGTGAAGAGGATGAGCTGTTCATATTCCCCAGGGCTCATCCTGCTGTCCCAGGATCAGTCTGTTGAAGGTGAGTTACCAGCTGAGGTGACTGGGTGTGCTCTGCCATAGAAGGAGTTCTGCTGCAGGCTCCAGCATGTTCCAACATCACTTTTCTCCTCCTCCTTCCACTATTTAAATTGGACTGGGATAGAAAGTCTCCCAGCAAAACCTTTCTGCACTGGGAGTTGTGTCCATGTTAGGTGTTTCAGCAGCACTGATTGCTTGACTTTCACAGTCAGGCAAGGTAACAGGGTGGAGCAGCCAGAACTCTTCTCTCTTTCTCCTGCAGTGCATTGATAGCTTGGCAGACGAAGTACAGCAGCTGTTTAGAGTGCTCCCTCTTCATATAAGAGCCAATAATGAAATTTTATAGGAAGCAATGGGAAAAAGCAAGGGTGGGCTGAGTGTAATCACAGCTCATGCTCATTCTTCCACTTACACATTTCAGGCCTGGCTAAATACCAGTGTTTGCAGTTAATAATCAAACATGCATTTTCATTAATGTGACCGCCTGCAAAAGGCTGAATAGCCCTGTTTTCAATATTTACTTGTGTATGTTTTTCTAAATGCCTCCAAAGTAGCTTTGCAAACTGTTCACAAGGATTGCTTTGTCCTTTGCTGATTGTTCTGCCTCTGAGTATTTATCAAAATTGTGCTGCCAAAAGCTGGCAGAGAGAAATGACCCAGCTTGGAATTTAGCTTGGATCCTACACCAAACATTCTTGCGAGGAGACTTCTGTTTGAAGAACATGAACATGAGTGGTGCAAGGGCTTGCTTCTGGTTTTCCTGAAAAAGATCCTTTGTTTAGACCATTCCATTCAGTTGCCTTTTAAAGCTGACTAGAGGAAGAGAATGCTTTGAACAAAGCCACTGCCTGAACTCTGTTTATGTGCTTAACTGTTGTGATCATGGGACAGAAATGTTTTCATGACATGCCAGTTAAATTAGGTGCACACATTTTCTGTAATTTGTATTTGCTGCACCAGAGGATGAAGATGTGACTTACAGGAATGTGAATGCGTACAACACCTGTAGAAATAAAAAACCACCATGTTTCTGGGGCCATTAATTTGCAGTGCAGTAAAAAACTTGAAAAATGTTCCCGAAGAGCCAGACCAGAGAGCTCATTCTAGATGGATTCACAAGAAAAAAAAGACCAACAATTTCTTGCCCGCAGGGAGTTCGTTAGCTCGTTAAAATGAATGTGGTTTGAATGGGATCCTGAAAGTCTTAACTCCACTGAAGACTGAGAGCTGTGACTCGAGATTGGTCCAAGCTGGTGATTTTTAACTTAAAAGTGGCTGTGAACAGAAGGCTCAGCTGGGAGATTGTAGGAACACTGACCCCCATGAGAAGAACAAGCTGGTGGTGGGACATGTGGTTGCTGATGTGAAGTCATCCTGGAATTCCCGGGAGCCAGGCTGAGTGCAATGACCTTCAGAAACGGGACGTGCCCAAATCTCTTTGGAGAGCAAATTGCCTCTCCTTGGCTAAGGATTAAATTATTCCTTATAGCAAAGGTTAAGTGGGACAGCAAAGTCCATTCCTATAATCAGCTCTTTTGCAGATATTTTTGGCATTCTTACAAGTAGAAATTGTCTTAAAGCTGCAGCATATATTCAGTTCAGCCAAGCTTGTGATTGTCTTGGGAAACCAACCCTGGATGTGATAATTTGTTTTTTTATTAAAATTCTGGTGTGTTTGGGGGATACAACCACTTTTCATTAATGTAACCTGTAACTACCTCAGCATTTACAACTTGTATTTTGCTACTGCTGTGACTTTGCAACTCACAAGCAGCCTGAACTTTTTCAGGCAAACATCAGCAGTACTTGGGCCTGAGGACTAAGACAAATTTGCTCCATTCACAAATCTCAGTGTTACATCTAGTTAAAAGCAAAATCTCCCAAGAGTAATGAGAAAAATTAACACTCCAGAATTACAAATATCCATGCAGTGATTTTTTTCTGCTGTCTGGCTGAGGTTTTAGAACCGGGCATCAGACTGTTGTCAGGTTTTTTGAAGCTACCTGGACTTGAAGTGTCCACTCAGCCCAGTAGTATCTGAGCTGCAAATCTGTTCTGTGTTGTCCACTCTGTCACAGGTGTCTTTGCCTGGCCATGCTTTTCTGTGTCAGGAGCTTTGTTGGGCAGTTGGCCAAAGTGAATCAAGTGCTCAAAAGCCAGCCAAGGAAAACACAGCTTTGGAAATATCCCTGCCTCTCCAGGCAGTCACAGATTGGAATATGTAACCATTTCTGCTGATCATTTTTAAACCACAGAGTGTGGGGCCAGCTTGTAAGGTGCTTTGGCTAAGGGAACAGTAAGTGATGATTATTATTATTTTGATTACATACACATATCTGATGTGTTGTAGTTTAGGCTGGAGTTGTAACCTAGACTTACTCAAGTGAAGGAGGAGTGATCTCGCCTAATTTGTTCTGGCTACAGCTGAGAAGGTTATCTTTGTTGGGAGAAGAAATGACGAATTTTAAGGTGTGGTCTGTTTCTGATGTGCTTCAGGAAGAGATGAATTGTGCCCTAGACCACAGTGACTATAAGGGCCTACAGAGATCTGCACCAATTTAGATGAGATTGTGCCTGTCACATCCCTTGAGGCAGATCTGATTTGTGACTTCAGCCTGAGCTGATAGCTCTTGATGGCTTTCTCCACTAATAGCCATTTCATGCTCTGTCTTATAAAAATACCACAGAAATGAGAGGCTGTGTGACAGTCAGAGCCTGTGCTGGATTTTGCTGTGGGCTCTGCTGCAGGCTCAGTCTGTGGCATCTGGTAGATTGTTTTAACCTGTTAATACTCCTGTTTCCATGCAAGGCTGAGACTCCTTTGCTGCTGGGCTCACCTGCTTAAACAGGTGAGGGGGAGGAAGGCGCATGGAAGCGTTTCATGGGGCAGCCTGGGTAGCACAGATGCTCTGAATTTAAAGGAGAAGGTTGTTGTGCTGGCCTTCTCTCCAGATCTCTGACTGCATCCTGGGCTGCATTAAAAGCAGTGTGGGCAGCAGGTTGAAGGGGAGGATTCTGACCCTCTACCCTGCTCTGGTGAGACCCCACCTGCAGTGCTGCATTCAGCTCTGGGGTCTCCAGCACAGGAAGGATATGGGCCTGTTGGAGCACGTAATGAATATGATCAGAAGGCTGCAGCACCTCTCCTAGGAAGACAAGTGGGTTGTTCAGCCTAGAGAAGAAAAGGCTCTGGGGAGATATAGCTTCGTCCAGTACCTAAAGGGGCTGCAAGAGAGCTGGAGAGGGACCTCTCACAAGTGCATGGAACAAGGAGGAATGGTTTTAAACTAAAAGGAAGTAGGTTTAGTTCAGCTATTAGGAAGAAATTCTTCCCTGTGAGGATGGTGAAGCCCTGGCACAGGTTGCCCACTTCCATCCCTGGAAGTATTCAAGGCCAGATTGGATGGGGCTTGGAGCAACTTGCTCTCGTGGCAGGGGGGTTGGAACTGGATGATCTATAAGATCTCTTCCAACCCAAGCAATTCTGTGATTCTATGGCTCTTATAACCCTGCTGATATAAACTATCTGAGTAAGCTCATGTTACTTAATACATTTTTATATGTGGCAGATTAGCAAACCTGGGCAAGTTGCAGCTCTACTGTTTCACTTGGGCATTCAAACACCCACTCAAATGTAGAAACTAAGCAGCATAACCTAGTGTAGAGTGGCTTTACCTGCAGGAGGTTGTAATTCAGTGTTTTCTCTTATTCTTTGGGGGGGTTGATGCTGCTAGCTATATGTCTGAAAAAGAAATGCAAGGACTTGGCCAAGAACCATGCAGCAGGATCTCAACTCAAAGCATCCTCTCCTATTTAACAGGTGCAGCATGACAATGCTCTTCATGCTCATTGAGCTCAATCCTGGAATTTAAAAATCAGGTTCTCCTCCTCAGGCTGAGTGGCTCTTGGTTTTTGTTAGTGCTGCTGGCCATTTGTACTCTTTCCTCATTGAGATGCAATATTAATGATGTTGTTAAAACAGCTTAAAAGTAATAGGAAGTGACATTTCAAAGTACTGCTGGCTTTGAACAGTGGTTTGTGTTTTACAAGCTCCTGGCATTTAGCTATGAAATCTGTCCCACGGGCAGGAAGTGTGGCCTTCCCTGCTCCAGCTGGGCTGGTGGGAGCTGTGACCCACGAGCCTCTTGCTCTGCCTGCATACATTTCTTGCTGTGTTAGCACAGCCCCATGGCTGCAGTGTTTTTTATCTTAAAATACCTTTTGTTTCATGTTGTGACACGGCACAGTGTATTTTTGTAGAAAGTTCACTTATGATGCTTTTTGGGAATGGAGTCATGCCTTTCTGGATTGGGAGTAGAGATGGAAGAGCATGAAAAACATTCCAACCTTACAGATACAGAGTGCACAAAGAATGGGGGCCAAAGGCTGTAATAACCTGAGGTGGCAAAAGAACCAGAGCCTTAGAAGTGCCCTAAGAGCAAAACCCATGACAAGTTAATTTGCAATTTGCTGTGCACATGTTTTCCTGGAGACACCTGAGAAACATCAGGGATCTGTGCACTGCTGGTCATTTCAGCCTTCTGAGCTGTGTGTCTGGGGGCAAACAAGGGATCATTACTCCTTGTGCAAATTCCATCCCTTGGCAGGGGTGGTGGGTGGGTGTCAGGGTTTCTCCCTTCAGTCTCCCCATCCCTTGGGTACAGAGGTTGCTGTAAGTCCATGAAACTTTCCTTGAGCTACAGCCATGTATTAATTACCAGGGGTGTGTGGGGTGACTGGCTGCCTTCAGGTGGCAGGTGTTGGTCCTGGGCTGTGCTTGGAGGAATGTGCAGTCAGAGCTTTACGTAACAATGGCTGTAAAAACCATTTGGTTTTATTTCATCAGACACACAGAGAACACCAGATTTTTCTCTGCACTGTGGAGTTTTTCCTTGCTGCGCTTCCAGGCTTAATGTAGTTTGTTTACTGTGTACTGGCTGGTTTTATAGTCCTGCCCAGGTCAGTTATATTCTCTCTGTCTTGGTTTCCCAACTGCAATCCTTCCTTTTGTCATTCTCTGTCGTGTCCGTGTTGATAAAACCCACCCTCCCCACCAGTGAGTTCTCACAACGTGCTGGATAACAGATGCAATGAGACACCTTTCTTTGGGATCAACGGGGAGAGTTGCTCTAATCACACAGCACAAACCAATCTGAAAATGTTAAAAAACCTGGTTAATAAATCATTCAATAACTCAGTCTGAAAAGACTTGTGGAGCTGCAGACATAGAACAGTATCAAGGAAGAATTAGTGTTTCCAAATACTGACCTTGTGCAGAGTGCTCATTATGAATATAAACCCAGGTTTATGATGTGCGGGATTTTGATTTTAATTTACTTTATTATTCAGAATTGTTCTGAATTTTTTCATATAATTAAAACTTACAATCTCATATGAGTTCCTGTCAAATATGCTTTGCAGAAATTACTCTGCTGGGCTTTTTTTGAGGCTGTAATAAAGTAACTAATTCTGGAAGTAGGGTTAGCACTGCTAAGCTCACTGGAATCCTGCGGGCTTGCACCAGTAGATGTTTTTATCTTCTGAAAACTGGGAGCTGTTTTGAAGGTCCAAAACTCGCTGGGAGATGCGATTGTGAAGAACACAAGTTTGGTTTGCTCACAGGTTTCAAGGTGCTGCTTTTTCTGTTGAGTTGGAAACTGACTTAGAATGAGTCCCTTCAGTGCAGTTCTCTCACAAGAAGTGCCTGAGGGACGATTGCTGATGGTTTTTTCTCTCCCCTTCAGCTGGTGAACCGGCACTTGTACTCGGGCAGCGCGGACAGGACAGTGAAGTGCTGGTTAGTTGACACTGGGGAGCGAATCCAAACGTACAAGGCTCACAAACACAGCGTTAGCACTTTGAAATACCACGCTGGGATCTGTAAGTTGCCTTTCCTGTGTTCAGCAACCCCCTGTCTCCTTCACCATGTTTGCCTGTGACTGAAGGTTGTTAATGGAGAATGATTCTGAAGGCTTTTGAAATTGTCACCCCCAACTCCAGCATGTTTATGTTCAGTATCAAAAGTTGCCGCACTACTCCATGTGGGAAGCTCAGATCTTCCCTCCATTTTCCACTCCCTTTTCTCACAAGTGGAGAGGCTGTTCCTTTGTTTCCGTTACCAAGGGAAGTGGCTTAAATCCTGGGCTGTCTGGGGGTTGTTTGTGTAGCCATGGTTTAAGCTCACTAGTCTGGTGTCTGTCACCTGCTTCTGCTGCATGCTTGAGGACAAGAAACGCTGCCTCTGTTGCCTTGTAGGTGCTATGTAATGAATGGTCCTAATCCAGAGTCACATCTCAGATGCTCACTGCTTCTATCTAACAGGCTTTCTGACCTTCTTTTCCACAAATTCTTTTTCTGTTCCTTGTTGTGGCTCATGTATTTGTTCCCCAAGCCCACCTTTCTGCAGTAGCCAAGCAGTGCTTCCCTTGCTAATGCTCTCAGCTCCACCACTTTCAGCCCTCCTGTTGTGGTTTCTGTACATGAGTGTCTATTGCTGATGTAACTATATTCCAACCATCTTCAAATCCCTCTCTGCACTGACTTTCCTTCCACATGTCATCTCTCTGTTTTCTGGCTTTGGGTTGCAAGGTAACACCTCTGTTTTCACCAGTGAAGCTCTCTCTGTGCCATCCTGGTGTTAGACCTGACGTGCCTGCATTTGCTTCCCACACAAGAGCTTCTCTCCTGTAGGGATGGCCACACCACGGCTGTTTTAAGCTAATCTAGACATTCAAACCACTTTGCTGATTTTGATTTCTGTACCTCAGCTATGAAGTGAACGTGTAACACTAAATGAATGGCTGCTATCTGTGCCTTGATCTCCCTTTTGGCAGATCTTCAGTGTGATGGTGATAACTGGCTGACAGATGCAAGATGGTGCACGTTAGCAGGGAGCTGTACCTGCACAGTTTAGTGGCAGTTGTCTAACACCATGGCTGACTGACTACATTTATAACCCAGGAACTGAGTTGATTTCTTAATTTTCTTTGGAAACTTAACATATAACCGAGCCCCAGAGGTAGAATTCTATTTCAGTCAGGAAACCCTTTCTTTTTTTTCTCCATTAAAATAGTTAATCACAATGTATGGTTATTTCAGCTCTCCTCACCTACACTGCAGAACTACTCCACTATAATTTCTGCTCATTTCAGCCTCTGCAGTTGGCTAGAAGGCTGATATGGAAGGGGAAAGGGTCTGAGCCTACATTGCATCATGGAGTTATTATTGCTCCAAGATGCAGGCAGGCAGAACAAGAGAAATGAACCAGAAATGGTAATCCAGGATGAACACTGACAAACAGAATACTGGTGATTTAATGTGTGTTTCCCCCTTTGAAATATAAAGACACAAACCAAACCATTCAGTTAATCAAGACTAGCCAAAGGTGAGAGAACTGTGCTAGGCTGATGTTGGCCTGATCCAGTGAGGAATATTCTTGCCTGGGTGGGAGATGGAGACACTGTCCCCCTTCATTAAGGAGACCTCCAGGGCTGCATTTTTTCAGTCTTGATCCTACTTTTCATGCAACCACTACAGACTTGACCAGACTCTAAAGAATAAAGAAAGTTTAGGCTTAAACAAAAGTCTCATTATGTGATGCCACCCCCATCAGCTCTGCAGCTTTCTCTCTCTTCCCCCTCATTCTACCACCCTGTCCCTGCCACACACATACATTGTTTTTCCATAACACTCCTTAAAGTTAAAATATGGGCAATATTGCTGCATTTAGTGAAACCTGTGAAGAACATCCTGATAGTGTGATAGAAGCGTTCACAGAGTTATTTAAGATCTTATTTTAAATCAAATGCCAAAGTACTAGAAGTGTCAAACAGGGAGTATTTAATGGTTCCACTTGAATGGTATAAAAAATGTCCTGCAAGAATATTCATTAGATGTATTTTAATTCTTGAAAGAGGAAATTGCCCCTTAAAAATTCATTTATATACTATGATTTCTTGCATTATTGTGTGCTTCCAAGAAGGCTTTGTAATGTACAGGGAATCCAGACACATCCGAGAACTAAGATTTAAATCCTCAGAACGTGCTTCCAGTGGCTTTCCTTGCTCTGCTTGTGTAATTAATAGCATGGGGAATATTGCAGCTGGTTCTCAATCTGATTTATTTAATGATATGTTGATTATTTCTCCCTTACAGTATGTGTGCAGAGTCCTTTAAAATTTAATGTGGTTTATATATTTTCATGTTGCAGAAACTCCAAGGGAATGTCTAAAAACTGTTCTTCCTCTCAAGGTTCTAAAAGATTTAAGTAAAAATTAAAATTAATTGTTGATTTTTTTTGTTTGTTTATTTCACAGGTGGTATATTCAAGTATATATTTAAATGCTAAATCTGGGTTAGATCAACAGCTCCTCTTTGAAACTCGGAGGTGCAAAGGGACTTGTTAAATCTAGAGTGACAGTTCAAAAGATATAAAGAATGTCTGTCAAAAGCAAAATCCTGAGAGCAATAGCTGAAGTGAACTGACAGCTGCATAGTGAAAACAGCTCTTAATTGGTTCCTACTCTCTGCATGTGTGTAACAGAATTAAGTGATTTCCATTCACTGGGGAAAAAATGGGTGCTTGTTCCCTGCTTTACTTCATTGTTACTTGTTTGCAGAGTGGGACACAGTGGTTTTTTTAGGATTGTGTTGGAAATTGAATTTACAGTGGCCTATATAAAATGACATTTGATTTTCCACATCCAGATGTTTCTCGGAGGTGTACCTAGGAGGTACCCAGCTTCCTGCTGTCTCAGCTGAAGTGGGAAAGCTGATGACAGTATGTAGCCTGTTCTCTCGTTTCTTGTTGAATTTACTGCCATATTGCTTTTTACATCTCTGAAATATTTATCTCTAGATAAACTCGAGGAGTTTGGGTTAACTGAAGGAAAGTGAGTGTTTATAAAGAGAGTTTGTGACCTTTAAAGCACAAAAATGGCTCCTTTTAGGGCATATTGCTAATTACAAAATCTAAATATTCAACACTGCCTTACAGTTGCGGGATGCAGCAATTCTCGGGGTCTGATGTAAAGATCCTGAAGTGCTGAGAAATTGTTCTTGTTGTTCAGATACTCTAAGGAAACCTGATAAACAGCCAAAATTCCGTGTCATGCTCAATTTACTTACCCCTGCCCTGCCTCTCTTGCAGCAGCAGAGGTGATGGAGACAATGTAGTACCGAATGGAAACCTGTAAATAATTGTGGTAAAACAAATGGAAGGTTTAGTGGAAATGCTTAATGCCAAACTTGAGATAAATTGCCTGCCTAGAATTACTGAGGCATGTCTAGGCAGGGAAATATGCGTGGAAGAGAAGAAATAGGTACTTGAAGTGTGTGTGAAGTGAAATTCTGGTGTGTGTAGGAACCTCAGGCTTAAGACAGTTCAGTGTTTTTGAGAAGTAAAACTGAACAGCAAAATGAAAACTATCTGAACTGCTTTATCTGAGGAGAGAATCAAACCAAAAAAACTACACGTCCTGCTCCTTTCTGAGCTAGTTTTGGGTACACTTTTGAACTTGCATGAACTGACCTTAGGTGGCTGCTCACATCTGGCTGTGCTGGGCTGTGTGGTTGTGTTGCAGTGTTCACAGGAAGCGGTGATGCCTGTGCAAGAGCTTTCAATTCCAAGAGTGGAGTCCTGCAGAAGATCTTCCGAGGACACAAGTTCATCATCAACTGTATCCAGGTCAGGAAGGGCTTCCTTTGTGGGGTTTCTCCCTTCTGATTTGCTCCCTCATTTGTTTTGTGGGAATCGGTGTGGCTGGCTGTTCGGTGTGTCTTGGACTGGATGTTTTTCCAGGATAGGACTTGAATATTTCATATGTAATTTTAGAAAAGCTTGTTAATAATAATAAGGATAAGTGAAACCATGTAACGAGTCCCCAGGGGCAGCCCTGTGTCTGTGATTGGGGTTTTTTCAGGTCAGGTTAGACAAGAAGGCACAAGAACTGAGTCAGATGTAACTGATGCTGTGTGGAGCACAGAATGGGCTCCAGCCTCATGAGACCCTTTCTATTACGAGACACTAATAAGTGTTTTCAGTGCTCTAGGGAGAAAAGAAGTTTCTGCCTCATCCAGGCAAAATAACACACACCATCATCCCCCAAACCATCCTTGGCCACAGCCTCCCTCCACTGTCTGAAGCAGCTCTGTGGTGATACCTGACCCACATCCTGACAAACAAACGGAAGAGCTCCTGCCACTGGCTTAAAATGTTCCTAAAAGCTAATTAAATGCTTGAAAAGTTATTTGCATATTGTCTAGGCTCAAAAGAGACTGGCATTTAAAAGTTAAAAGGGGAGGAGTTAGTAATCCTTTGAGACCAAAGAGCCACAGAATGTTTTGGGTTAGAAGTGAGTGTTAAAGAGCATCTAGTTACAACCCCCAGCCAGGGGCAGGGACGTCTTCCACTAGACCAAGTTGCTCAAGACCCCATCTAATGTGGCTTTGAACAATTCCAGGGATGGGGCATCCATCCTAGGCATCTGCATCTCCCTGTACCAGGATCTCAGTGAAAGCTATGTGCAGGATGAGGATTTTGACTAACAACGTGAGACACCGTCAGTAGGAGGCTGACAATCCGAGATAAAAAGAGGAGATAAAGTCCCTTTTGGCGTTTCTCAAGTCCCCAGAGTTGCACCTATTGTTTCATACATTCTTCTGAATTAGCAAGTGGCTGGCTGGTCTTAAACTGCAAACTTCTGGATACTGAGCATTAGGTTTTGTAATAGAGGGTCACTCAGATGTGTTTGGGTGGTAGGTGATAGACTCACTCTGGGCAGCCCAAAGTATTGACAAGACCAAAGTTTGGCTTTGTATTTTCTTTTGTAGTTTAATTTCCAACTGCACAGGGCAAGTAATCCTAGTAAGAGAGATGAGTGAGAAGAGGCACCTTTAATAGGATCTGAAGCACATTAATGAGGGGTGAGGAGGCTGTGGTTGTGGTGCTGATGGGATTCTCATGTCATGACCCACCTCCGGTGGCTGAGAGCACCTGTGGTGGACAGACTGATGGTTCATTAAGGAAATTAAACCGCAGGAGGGAGTTCAGGTCCAATTACTGCAGGTTTGTAAGAATAATGACGTCTGAAGGAGAAATTGTACCTATAACTTACCACAAAGGAAAGAAGGAAAGTGAGAAGGAAAGTATTCCTGAACTCCCCAGTGCCCACTGATGCTGCTTTTGGTGCCTCCTTAAGCTCAGTATCAAAACCAGAAGTCTGAAAACAGCACAGAGATTCCCAGCTACAGTCTACTCTGACATCGAGTTTAGTTCTCCATTGCTTTTCTAGTGGCTCTGGGTTATAAATAACTCTTGCTGTTTATAGTTTATGGCCCCGTGAAGTGGCTGAGAAATAAGTCCTGACTTGGTAATGTCTCACCCCACTTCAGCAGCTTTTGTGATAATTTATGCTGGCTCTTGCAACGAGCTCAGGCCTTAAGTGTTGGGATCAAGCTGTGTTTGCTCTGATTTGATTGTGCCAATTCCGAGCTGTACGGTTTGGTATTAAGTGTGACCCCATTGTTCCAGATCCACAACGAGCTGCTCTACACAGCTTCCCATGACGGCACACTAAGGATTTGGGACATCCGGGGAATATGCAAGAGAAATAAGCGGCGTTTGAAGAAGGAGAGGTCTGTGCAGAGCAGGAGCTCCCAGAAGGGCAGTCTGTCTCGTCTCTTCAACAATAAAGTGGGCTGTATGGTACAGCAGGAGAACGGGGAACACGAGGCTGTTGAACTAATGTGACTGTCCCAAACAGGCTTTCAGCCAGTGACCAAAGCTGAACCTTTTGTTTTCTGCACCACTGTGTCCATGTAAACCCGAACTTGGAAAGAGATGGGAAACAGCTTTGCTTGAACCTGTGTGTCAGGAGCCAGGATTCTCTGCGACTGCCAGATAGACTCAGTCAGATCCTGTCACTGCAGATGACTCAGTTGAGCAGCTCTGGGGCCAGGAGGGGTGGCAGTGTGGTTTTGGTGCAGTACCTCTGTGTGTGTGCGATCAGGAGCTTTCCTTGTTTCGAGCCCCTCGGGTGTTGCACACCCTCCCTGTCCTGTGTCTAATGAGAGATGTTTTCTCATTCCTGTTGCCCACTCACATAACCCCCACTTGGCCCAATGTGGGAGTGAAAGGTGCCCTGCAGTACGAATTCCATCTTCACAGCTGACCTTTGGGTCAGCCTTTGGCTGACACAGGATGGTTTGGCTCTGCAGCAGCCTGGACACTTCTCTGGGAAGGTGGAGTAGCAGGACAGAAATCAGTTTAATTATTTTTTCAAACAAATCCTAAGCCAGAGACCAAGCTAAACCTCAGACCTTTAGTACCAAGGTCAGCTGTTTGTACCAAGGCACAGCAGTTCCCATCCTCCTGACAGCCCAGAGGGGTCTTCTTTTTAATCTTTTAGGATCTTACACTTGTCTTTCCTCCCTCCAAGGCTGTGTCTTGCCGGGTCATTAGCATTGGATAAACAGTCAAACTCAAGAGAAGCTCTCCCAGTCTTTTTCCGGGTTCATCTCTCTCTGATAACCACTGAGCCATGAATTAACAACGGTTCTTATATTTTTCTATTTGCAGATATAGCTTTTTGTAGAACCAGTACAAAAATACCTAACCACATGTTTTTATTTTTATGGCTTTATTTATTCTGTACTACAGCAAGATAAAAATGCTGTAATCCTTTTTTAGAATGGATTAATAAACATGTGGCATCTACAGACAACTGACTAGTTTTTATTTTTGTCTCAGTCACAGGGGGGGTTGGCTGGCTCCAGATGCACAGCAGTTATGAATGGATGGAATATGAGGAAAAAAAACCCCCACATATGTTTTTGGAAACGTCTTGCCTTTCTCCTCACTGCTGGGGCTGGAGTTGAGTATGTGTGGAGCCAGACAAGAGTCTGCCAGAGCTCATTTCTCCTTCTCAGAGCAAGGAATCACCAGCCGCAAGGAAAAGCACAGATTTGAGGGAAAGCAAGTCCCTTGACACAGCCCCTGCCTACACACTTGCCCTGGTGGTACCAAAGACACCCCACTCCGTGCCAGGGGGTTCAGGCTGGTCACAGACACTGCTTGCCTCTCGGCTGAGCAGCTTTGGGAGTTCTTACCTGGCAGGTTTCCACATCTAGTAGGAAACAGCATTTAAATTACGTGGAATGCCTACCAAGAGACTAATCTGGGAGGTCATCTGCATTGTGCAGACTTAATTCCACTGTAAACCTCTCAGTCGAGTCACTGTGGCTTAGTACTGGCCCTGTGAGAGATGTTTATGATCTGATGGCTGCTGGGTGATGGTTTGCCATGCAGCTGACTTCATTGGGATTGTGCTTCTGAGGACAACCAAGCAGGAGGCCTTTTGGAGATGGACAGAGTTCCCCAGACCCCCTGGGCTATCCTTTCATCTAAAACTTCACACACGAGAGCCTATCTGGGCACACAGCGGCTGCAACATGCAATCAGCACAGCTCTCAAAGAGGAATTAATGAGTCATTACCACTTCTGCCTGTTGCTAAACATGTCCTAGTGCCTCCAAATACACATCCAAAATTAACTTGCAGCTTTCAGCCAATGCCTCCTGCCCTGCTGATCACTTACAACTGTACCCAGTCACTTGGGGGCAGCGCTGGCAGTTACATCATTGATGAATGGCTCCTCCGACAGGCACTGCATGTTATGATGCTAATTTTAAATTCCCCAAGGACAAACCTTCCCTTCTGAACTCGTCCCTGCCAGTTGGCTGTGCCAGCCACTTCAAAGAGGGGAATTACTGCCTGTGCAGCCCAACCTGCCTTCTGTGCATGCCCTGGGGCTTGCAGGCAATGCCAGGATGCCAGGTTTGGGAAGGAAAGAGTAAATTCGTGTGTTTCCACCTATTTCCTGTTAAAACTACATCCACGACTTTGTATGTTTTCAATTTGAAATTATTTTCTATGTTCTGGTTTTGCTCAGGATTCTGTCCAGAGGTTCCTCAATGCTGGCTGGTAGACAAGCAGGATACAGGGGGTGCTTGGGGCTGGTTTTTCCCTCAGAAACACACATTGCTGCCTTTAGGAATGCTTCAGCCTTCTGGAAGGAGATACAAAACTTCTTCATACTTCATTACTACTTTCATACTTCCTTGATACGGAAGTATGAAATACAAGTAATTCCCTAAAAGTGTAATCACTCCCTGCTTTTTGCTGTGCTTGGCTGAGGGAGTCAGAAAATAAAACAATCCACTACTGCAGCCTGTTCAGTCCCTCTGCTGGCTCTGAGCCGTCGCTCCGCAGGCCAAAGCTCTGCTCCCTCTGGTATCACAGCAGTTCAAGCCCTCACTTCCCCACAGATAAATAAATGCCGGGTAAGGATACGCTGTCACCAGACGGGAGGCTCAGCACAGCCCTGTTCCCACGGCTCCAGACGCGGCCTGGGCTCCCTCTGCCGAGAGCGCCGAGTCATGGAAAGCAAATAAACCACGGCTAAGAAAAGCTGCCAGGCAAGGGAACTCCGGAGCGCTCACACGGCAGAAAAGCGGACGGGATAAAATCACAGAAAATCCCCGAACACTTCTTCAAAATGTTGAAGCTGGATACAAGTACCGAGACAGCGCCTGAACCAGGTCCTGTGCAGCAGCCGAGTACAGGAACACCTTGTAATTCCCCAGGAAATCCATCAGCCACACACCTGCAGAGGCTCAGAGAAGCTGCTTGGGGAAATGGGTTATTTAGTTATAAAAGGAAGTGTGAGTACATTGCTACACCAGTCCCAGGACAGGGTCCTGGCTGTTTTAACACTGGTTTTAACAAAGCACAGAGGTCTCTCACTGAAAGCAGAACTGAGTTACCTTTATTGCCTGTGTAACACCTGCAGGAAGGGACACGAGGAACACGGTATAAACCCATGCACAGCAGACACAGAAATGTCTCTTAGAAATCTTTCAGAAGAAAAGGAGAGCAGTTGGAAAGCTGATACCTCTAGAGTCTCATGAGCTAAGGTTTCTGATTATACAAAGTCATGTTTTTCTTTTAAAGCTGGTATAGAAATGCTTCTTGACTAAGTGAATTAACTTATTTCACAATAAAAATATAGTTTAGTTCTATTAAATTTTTCTTCTGAAAATAAATGTTTCTATTTTTCTGCTATGACAATAAATTACAATGTATCACAAATGTAGGCTTTAAGCAGAGTTACAAATAAGCAGGAATTAAGTATTCCACCTATAGTTTAGCTAAATTCAAGGCCCTTAGAGATAAGATGAAGGTGCTTTTATAATCCAAACTCATTTTGACAAGTTAAATACATAACTGAAGTAGATTTAATGGGATTTAGTGCTGTGGTACTTGTATATAGGATAAGTATTCATGAATGATCTGTTCCTCTTCCTCCAGTGTTAAATCCAGATAATCCTCTTCATGTTCAGGAATATCCTCCAGGATTTCATTGACTGCATCAGTCTCCATGTCTTCATCTGTTGGTGAACTAGAAGAACCTGCCAATAAAAAGCAGCAGCAGTGAATTCACCCCTGAAAGAAGTTGGTACTTTCCCCCTTTCATTGCTCTGGCTGCTCTGCCAGTCTGTTCCTGCACAGCACTCACAGCTACTCTGCAGAGGACAGGCCAGGATGGCCATTTTTTCCTATTATTCAAAGGTGTAGGAAAGCCTTTAGTTAGACAGCAGGGATCACTACGGCTCTAACCACAGGGAAAAAAACGTGCAGGTTTCTTCTTGGCTGAATGACAAGTATGGCTTATGGTTCTATCAAAGGCTGCCTTGCCTTCAACTGTGTTCCAAATAAAAGCAGCCTGGGGTATTTGTCGAGCCCTTCTACCACTACTTAAGCAGAAATCACTTTATTATTCCATTAAAAAAAGCCACAAGAACAGCCTTCCCCTTCTCCACCTGGTGGATGCAACATTCCTACCTGCAGACTCTGTGAGCAAGTCCTTGGATGAAGCAGATTCCTCGGAAGGACTGGATGCCTCCGAGGACAGCAGCAGTGAAGCAGGGAGGACTCCCCCGTGATGGGCCAGGGTTTGGGAAGCCACGTGGATGTTGCCTTTGAAGACCTTTAAAGCTTGTTCTGCCGACTCCCGGCTGAAACCCATATACATCAGCTGCAAGAGGGGGGAAAAAATAAAAGCAAAGAAAATATTGAGGAATCCAAGCTCATCCGGCACCAGGATCTGACAGGAATCTGACAAGTCATTGCTCTCACACACAGAAAAGCGCTGCATGCCAGGAATTCCAGGACACTGACTCTGGCTTACTGGAACAGTTAACAACAGGGCAGTGACCTATTAAAGGCACAGGGGTGGTTGAGCAGGATCAAAAGCCTCTTGTCTAGTGTCAGAGCAATTCTTTTTCTGTTTTTAAAAGGAAACTTCAAAGCACTCCAGCATATCAGAAGGGTGCACGTGCTATTTACTTTCTCTAGGCAATAGTTTTCTTGCCTATCTGACACTAATTACTCAGCCACACTAACTACTGACAGCCTGTCAGGAGACAGACACACTCCAACTCTTTCCTTCGCGCAGTGCAGCGTTTAGAGACTTAGATAAATTTATCATTTGCTGTTTTTTGGGGAGGGATAGAGCATTATACATATTGCACACACTTCCCCCTCTGCATCTGTACATGATAGGCTGGTGCAACGGGCAGGAAGTACCACACAAATTACATTTTATTTTGGAGTGAGCCAGTCTGACACCCTGAGTGACATGGCTTGAAGGGTTTTGATACAGCTTTGCTTAAGGAAGATCTGCTGGGTTGGAAGGGAAACCGAGTATCCTGTGACAATTCAGAACCAAGACAAACCATCTCCCAAGAAAACAAGTGGTTTAACTTACTCGCTCAATACTTTCTTGGGAAACCTGAAACTGGTCCGTGGACACAGAATCATCGTCATCATCTTCCAACAGTAACTCGGGATTGTCAAGAATAAACTGCAATAAAACAGAGGGATCAGAACAGAGCAACAGAAATATAACAGTCCTCAGCAGGGATCTGTATGGAGTGCAATAGTTGATATAAGCAAACCTCAGCCAATTTAAGTGACATCTGATCCACTGGGTCAGGAAGTGCAAGTTCTCCCACTACACTTCAGAAAAGGCAGCTACATATTAACAAACATGGACTACAGAAAATAAGAATCTGCTAAACAACTACAAAAACCCCAAAACAAATTTTTTTGTACGACATTACTACTCTTGAAAAATAATTTACCTTCAAGGCTCGGTCCAGGTTTCCATGTGTATTGTGAAGAGCTACTTGAGCAGCTCTCTCTGAATAGCCCATACTTTTCAGGGTATTTATGTCCTCCTGTCGCTTCCGCCTTTTAGCTCTCTCCTCCCTCCTTATCTGTGCCTTTTCCTGCAAGAACAGACATTGCAAAGCTCACTGCACACGGGAATGCTGTAGCACATCGCCTGTGCATGTCGGGTTTCTTGAATTTTTTCCTTCAAATTTGAATCTCTTGAGGAAAAGGCTCTTTTTTTCCATCAACACAGACTGTACTGCCAGACACTCGTTACTAAATAAAGCTGCATTTCCATGAGGTAGCACTGTCTCCATATTTCCGCTCTGCAGATCAGATCTGGTGCCATCACTGCTATTCTTGGCCCTGTGTGGTAAGTGACAAACCTGTTTGGCAGATGGGCCCACAGACAAGACTTGCCAAGGACACGGAGTCAGAACTGGGCAGGGAGCCAGGGAGTTCTGTTCAGCCTTGCCTTTGGCTTTCCTGTCCACATCTCACTGTCTGAAGTCTAGAAATGCCCCCTCAGCTTACCAAACATCACTTCAGATCTGGTAAGCACTGTCTTCACTTCAGCACAAAAAATTCTTCTCTCTTCCTGGATCTTCCGAGTACAAAGCCATAATATGGGGTAGCCAAGCCCTGGAGTGACAACCTGATCCTGGTTTTACTCCTATGTGGAGCCCTGCTGAGCAGCAAACACTGGTGCAAAGTTTTCTCACGTGTCTCTGTGGTTCAACCACAGTTCTTTGGTGCTCTCATCCCATCTGTTTTGGAGCAGAGTTCCCTTTCTTAATGAATGCATTAAGTTTTGGTTTCAAACTTATGGCAGCAGGTCAAACTGTCAGTTACACCAACAGTGCCAAAGCAGGAGAATCCAAGTCCTTAATTTAGCACCACGCTGCACTAGTCACACAACAGCTGGTCTCACGGACACCCCAAGTAGGACGACCCATGATTTAATACTTTCAGTGCCCATACCTCTCTCCTGTTGGTGATCAGATTGGCAGCATACTCCACATTCCCGTGGCATGCTCGCAGGGCAAGGCGAGCTTCCTGTTCGGAGAATCCCAGGAGTGACAGGCAATCAACTTTATCAGGATCTATGGACAGCTCTTCATACAGAGAAGATGCCTGGATACAGAAAGAAAAAAATGACACTACTCACACACTGTGGCTGACACACAAACAAAAAATGCCTCTGAATTATTTTTCTCAATAAGCAAAGAACAGGTGCAAGGTGGAGCCCAAACACAGGGGCTGGAGTGAACAACTCCAAAGTTTTACCTCCTGGTGTCTTACCTTCTGAATGAACTCTGCAGCCTCCTTTTCTCTGCCACTGTGATAGTGTCCGATCCCTTGAAGGAGGTAAAGCCGTAGAAATAAAACCTTCTCACGACCATAGCTTCCCTAAGGGGTTGTTTAAAGAAGGAGGGGGAGCATGTGGGTAGAAGCAGGTGGTGCAACACGAGTTCGTTACCAAGAGAACACTTTACACACTTGAGGAAGGCACAGTCATGACTCTTGTGAGACACTATGTGACTCTTGGTGTGCAGATAATCACTCCTAAAACACTGATGATGCCTGTGCCTATAAAAACGTTTGCCATGACCTTTTTGTGAGGTCCAGTGTTTTCCCTGTGCTGACAATGACACAACTAGATGACAGGCTAATGACACACAAGAAAACGAAATTTCTAAAAGCCAGTCTTGTAATCCCCAAACAGTAACTGAACACATGTAGGAAAACCAGCCACCATAACTAAATCAAACCCAGCATACCTTGATGTCAATAAGCCTTTCGTGGTTCTCCCCATAGCACCTCTGGAAGCACCTGTGCGCTGTGGAAAGCTTTTTCTCTGCATCATCCAGGCAATCCAGCTGCTCCAGGCGGAAATAGCACCACACTATATCCAGCTGCAGCACTGCGTAATTATCAACAGTGTTCAGCAGCTCGGTGCTGCACTCACTGGAAAATAAAACAGTAACTTTGGGTTTTATTTCCTGGGAGGGGCTTGTTTATTCCCCCCAAACACACACTTTTTAACACTCATCAAACCACATGCTGGGAGTGTGCACACTCACATGTTTGAGAAAGCACACTCTTGACTTCTGAGGCAGCAAACTGATGTCAGGGGAACTTGAATCGAGCACTGACCCCCCTCCCATTCACTAACACAGGACACTAATGCCAACACTACATCTCGAAGCATTACAGGAACCAAATGAGCTGTGACTACTATTTAAGATGGCCTATCTAAAAGCAGAATGGAATTAAAGCCCGTGTCATCTTTGGGAGGACGGAGGAACTGTCTTAGTGCACACGAACATGCTGAATTCTGTGCCAGCCTCCTTGCACATCGACACAGAGGAGAAACAGACTGGCACAGTATTACTTTTGGGATCTCAAAAGAGCAATTTAGGGCTCTGACTGCTGACAGGAAACTAATTTACTTGCAGAAACCCTGGTATGGTTACTGACCTCAGCTATCTGCTCCACCTTTTACAAGAAATTATTACTTCACAGGACAGATTGCAAATGAGTATCCATAACTGTCTCTCAAGCTAATGAAATTTATAACCTGGTACATGAATATTGACAGTTTCTGTTTATGTTGTTATGAAAGATTAACTTGCCCAGTGGCAGTATCTGTTTCAGCTGCTCTACATGAAGCCACCTGTCACTGCAAGTCAGAGCCTTTATCTGCTGTTTCCCATCTGCAGAGGGGGGTGTGAAGCAACTGCAGGCAAAGCTGGCCCTGATTTATATGCACAGGTAGAGCCAGTGCTGTTCCTGTTTTTGGGTGACAGCAAAGGAAAGAGACACACGGACTCAGAAATGTTCTTACCAGAAGTGTTTATCAGCATCCAACAAATACGGCAGTGCTATTTCATATTCTTTCTTCTTCATTAATGCCCTGCCCTTCTCGTGATAACCCATTGCCAGCACAAGCGCCTGGAAAAACAGACCGAGACTTTGCTGCACCTCGCCAACTCAAAGAACTAAAAGGAAATATCCCTTAATGTAATCAAGGTAATTAATGTAATCCATTAGAGACATTGCTCTTCCCAGAAAAATGCCACCGTATCAGTTCTGTAAGACCGGTCCCATTTCACACTGTTTCATGCTCTTCTCCCATCTGTTAATGCCAGACATTGTCTAATTAAAAGCAATGAATGTTACTGACACACGAAATGCTGCACCAAGCTTATTTTAAGAATGCAACTCTACAGAGATTTTCAATGGTGAGTGATACAAAGCTCAGCATTTTCCTGGGTGCCTCCCAACAGCACCAAATCTGTTTTGCTTTGCTATTACAACTCCCTTGTAAAACCTAAAAATTCACCCTCTGAAAAAGCCCAGAACTGAAAATTAAATTCTGAATGTGTCAGGAAAACACTTCAGCTCCTGTGGTTTGACAAATGGAAATGTAAGTAATAATTCTGGACAGAAACAACCTGCAACATCTCCTCTCATGCTCGACCAACAGTGATGGAATCTCATTCATCTGAACATTTGATGCTTTTAACTCTTGAAGTGAATTATTACTTTAAGCACTTCTTCAGAAAAAATATGCGTTGTGAGAGTGGACAGTTCTTCTAAATTATCCATTCATATTATGCCATCCATTCAAAATTATTTGTATTAAGCAACATCTAGTGGGCCCAGAGTTATATCCCCAGAAAGTCTGACTGTACTTCAATCCCGTATTTCAAATGCGTCACAAATCAAGATTTAAAGAGCCATCATAGTAGCTCTGTAAAATACTTTATCCTACCTTTTTAGCTCGAGGAGGAATCTGGATTGACCTTCCAGTTTGATTAGCTATATCTAAGTAGGGAACAGACTCTGGATCCAAGTGCTCCTCTGAAAGATATCAAAATGCAGTTTAAGCATGACCTTCAACAGAGCAACTCTGCTGCCGTAAGATTATGTCAGTAAGTGCATTGTTAAACGAAACAGCAAGCAACAACAGCAACAACAAAATCAGAACTGCATATAAAGGCTGCACTTGTGTTTTTGGGGATATACCAAACAAGAGTGGCCCTGGCCTGATAAACATGAGGTCACTATGGAAAAGGCCTTGTGCATTCAGAAATTCTGACACAACATTAAAAGCTACAAATTGCAAAGACGTTTCTTTGCAGAATGCAAAACACCTAGATTAAACACAACACAGCACTTGAAATGATTTATCAACTAAAGCATAGAATATTAAACAAAACACAACTGAGCACAGTTGATAAAGCTGAAAAAAATACAGCTCAGTATTTTTCTTCCCCACATTTTAAATGCTTGTAACCAAATTACCAACAGAGTTTTCATTTCCACCTGACTCACAATGAAAAGATAACAGTCTTCTGTTCACAAGGAAAGCAAGGATGCGTGTGTTGAGATTAAAAGCTTCTGCCCTGTCATTTTACTCAGGTGAAACAAAAGGGGTGTTAAACCCTGACTCCACTTCACACAGGATCTTCAGCCTGTGATCCCATTACAGACCCCACTCTGTCCTCTGGCATTGGCTGTACCTGACCTTAAGTCCATAAAAGGAATCACATCTTTCATTTGTTCAGATTCTCACATTCTAGTGAGAAAAAGGCTGCCACTGACCGTTGAGAGCAGCTTTGTTCAGGTGTTTCTGCATTTGGCAGGAATTCATCACCTGCTCAGCCCCACAGTTCCTTGTTTGTGGGTTTTTGAAACAATATAAAATAGAGAAGTGATTTAAACTCACCATGCAGCCAAGCAACTCACAAACACAACCCCATTTTGAAAAGTTACTGCTGTTACATTAACTACATCCCTTTCACTGAACCCACAGTTGCCAGCAATCAACATCCAGGGCAACGAGAACAGAACAGCCGCGTTACAGATGACAAAGGAGCTGCTCTGCACAATGAAACCTTGGTTACACACAGACACAGCTGAGGTAAACTAGGAAAAAAAAAGAAAAATATTGAATGACTCCTACGTAACACATTATTTCACTGTGCTCATGCCTACAATAAATTCAGAGCCTGTTCTCATGAGTCACCAGTCCCTCAACTCTCAAGGGTGAGTTGAACAGCTGATTCATATCATATCCTTCTCAGAAAAACGTTTTGTAGGGTTTTACAAAGAAGGATTAGAGCACAAAGAAAAGTTTTAGTCAATTTAAAATCCAGTTTTCAAGTAGGCAGAACCCTTGAAAACACAGACTGAAATCCAGCCATGCTACAGGCACTTTTCCATGTTGAAAGGCCACTGAGAAGATTATTAATTCTTGCAGCATCAAAAATTAACATCCATTCCCCCCAAGCCTACAAGCCTCTTACCTCTCTCTGCTAGGATCTCCAAACCCTTCTTAGTTCTTTGCATCTTGTCGCTTATTTCTTTTTCTTTCTTGCACTGAAGTTCTTCCTCCTGAACTTTTCTTTTGGTTTCCTCATCACTCTGCTCCAGCTGAAGCACCATCACTTTTGCATTGTGTGTCACACCCTGGTCTTCAAGGGTTTTGCCTGTGAAACAGAGGATGATCTTCTAAGGGAAATAAGTTTTTCAGATGCTCAGGCCATCAAAGGAAAGAGAGCCTTTGTCATCACTTCCCACAACACGTCTGACGGGCTGAAACTGTGCAAAACACTACAAAAAGTTTTTGAAAGTGCTGGTCTACAACGTATTTTTCAAGAAAAAATTAGGGTTTCTCTTAAATGTGCATTTTTTCAGAGTTTCAACAGATTTTCAACATTTATCACAGGATTCCTATAACTGATCTAATTCACTCTGAGAATTTTGATCATTGTAATTAATTACATTTCCTGTAGAGCAGAACCTGACAAATATAATTGTTATTCCTTGGGAGTTTCTGAGACTAACAGGGTCGCAAGAAATTTTTCTTCTGAGAATCAGTAAACCAGAAAATTATCACAAAAGTATCCTCAACTAGAGATACATACCCAGGTCAAGCTGCTTCTTATTTATGATTATTTTGACAGTATTTTCTTGTAACGCATATTCCTGTGCTATCCTGTAAAATAAATAATTTCATCCATGAATATAAACTTTGTGAGGCCACACAATATTTCTGTTAAAATAGCAACTAAACTTAAAAATTAGTAGGTTCACAAGTGGCTTAAAAAATTTGCTATAATAACAGCACCAGGAAGCTCCGTGCACCACACAGGGAACAATCTGGGATAAAGAAAGGGAAAAAGCAAAACAGACAAATATGAATCTGAATTTTTTTTAGGCCTAAAAACACAACAGAGAGAGAAGCCAATGTTCACAGTTCAGAAGATCTGCCTAGTTACAGATCTGGTACACCCATCAGTGCTGCCCTCTCAGGCACTTGCTGGGGATTTTCACTGAACAATCTTCCTTCCACAGCTTCAATTCTTCTCTTTTCCACCTGCTAAACCACAGAACAACTGCCCTACAGGGATACTGGATATCCTGTTCAGACTGACACGCTAAGAAAAAGCTTAAATCAAACCAAAAGTGCTTTTTAGTCTTGTTTTAATATTGTATGACAGGGCACTAGAGAAGAACCAAGGGTGATTACACTTACTGTGACCTGAGCTCCTTGCCTGTGATGAACAGGCTGGTTTCCAGTGGCACTTTCCTGCTCTGCAGCAATTATAGTTGGGGGGGGTAAAAACAGAGAAGGAAAAAAAAAAGGCATGAGATCAAGATATTTTGATGTTTTCTTCATTAATTGTTTTATAACAATTACATATTTTTTTTCTTCAAATTAACACTCATGTTTAGAGGGTTATGGCTGGACACACAAATCAGTAATTTCCAGGCAGGGAGTCCTGTACTTGGTATATAACACTTAAAAAAAAGCATTATAAAAGCAGAATATTCAGAATTAGATAAATCTAAATTCAGAGCCAAAGAATTTTAACTAATTTAATTACGCACTTCCAATCTTAACTCCGCTTTTAATTATACCACTCACCTGTGACTGGCTAAATTATGATTAATTCCTACTACTGTCTCTGGTCCCAGATTAGATAAACTGGAATTTTAAATTAATTAATTCCCCCATATGCCCAGAAGCATTATAAAGTAGAATTATGAAACTATTTAGTTCTTTTAATTGCATGAAAATCACTTAAAGCCCTCTACCCTTTAGCCCAGGCAATGATTTTTTCAATACAGGAGTATTTTATGTGTGGAACTGGAGGTTGAAGCCTGACTTCGACAGGGCAAAAACTGAATTCAGTTGTCTCTCAGCGAAGGTTTTAGGAGCTTGACGAGAAGGCTGAGCATTAGAAGGGGCTGCCCAGGGAGGTGGTGGAGTCACATCCCCTGGAAGTGCTCAAGAAATGCCAGGATGTGGCACTCAGTGTCCAGCTGACACGGTGATGGGACAAAGGCTGGACTCGATGATCTTGGAGGTCTTTTCCAGCACAATTGATTCTGTGATTCTATAATTGTGTGATTCTATGAAAGGAAAAGATGAGCTGCTGCTTCTCATTTCCAAGTTCAAACACTGCACGTGCCTGTTTTAAAGTGTGGCCTAAGATGAGACCAAGTTCAAGTTGCTTAGTTGCTTATTGCACTTAAAAAGGGGTTTTTTTGTTGTTTAAATAAAACTTGTGGTAATACAGTGATATGAACGTGCTGGTTCAACTTTAGGCATTCTACAACTGAAAAACACACCTATTCCTTGCTGCTAATACGAAAAGTAACGTTTAGGAGTCAAACTGAAATAGACACAATCTAATTTATTTCTCTTAACAGAAAGATAATTTGTCCTAAAGGGAAGGCAATTCTCCCAATATGTATTATATTCCTTTGCCACGATATCCCCATATACCTGGGGAAATTAAATATATCTATATAATTCCCTCTCTCCCCATCTTTATACACCTAACACAGATCTCTCACACAAAACACCTGAAAAAGTCAAAGAAGCAAAAATACCTGCATTAGCTACATACCCAGAATTTACAAGGCCCAGGTAAAGCTACTTACCCTGACTTCTCTGCAATGCTACTTACTTTTCTACGAGGCAGATATATATCAAGTCTTGCAATCCCAGTCACTTTAAAATTCTCATTTCCTGTTCCACGCTCAACTGCTTTACACCGTATCTCTTCCAGCATATTCTCTGTGTCACTCTCATTGATATTCAGCTTGGATGAATATTTTTGGACAAGCTCCTAAGAAAACAGCAAAAAAACCCAAACAAACAAACCACCAAACCTGGGAAAATGCACCAGAGGCAGGACATGGAAGATATACAACATCAACTCAGAGAGTGAATATTTACCTTAATCTCTTTACCAGCTTCTTTTTTTTCATTTGTATACGGTGGTTTCCAAAGCTGAATTTTGTCCTCCCTTAAGCAGCTTGTCAGTTTTGCTATCAAATACTTCTTTTGTGCCATCCTTTTTAAATGAAAGCACGATCGGAAAGGAAAAAGGAAAGAAAAATAAACAATCCTTTAATACCGAATATGTAAGGAAAGGTGGGTACAGTGATCTCAAGAGAAATAAAAACCTAAGTGCATGCTAAAGAACGGGAGACTTTTGCCTTTTGGACATGGCACATCCTATAAGGAAATTGTCTTTTAATTTAAACAGAAAAGCCTTTAAGTGGTTGGCATATATGAACTGCGTTTGAAATTTGATACATCAGTTTCACTTTCAGAATGGTTCCCACCTCCCTTTCTTGTTTATTAGCACACAGCTCCCAGGAGAAAAGGGCACAGAGAAGAAGAATCAGACTATTATATCAATTTCCCCAGTTTGAAAACACTCTGTTTTCAAAAGGTTGCTCTGCAATTGTGAATGCAGCTTCCCCCCTTACCCAAAACACGCCAGGGAATTCTCACAAACAGCCTGTAACCACAATTTCCCCACTTGCAGGTTATGCTGAAGAACCATTTTATAGGTGCATATATTTCTATTTAACATTAACAAAAAAAAAGTTATCCACGGCTTTGGGTCACCCGGATAAAAGATAAAGTTGCAACCCTGTGCTTAAGAGTATGAATTATAAATACAAGTGGCATTTATGGACTGGTCATTCATCTATTTATCAACACTACTAACTGGCAAGTCTGGGATTTCTTACCCAGCTATTAAAACAGAAAACACACCGGACTCTCCAATTTATTCTCACAAACCCTCTATTAAAAACCAAAAATTCCGTCCTCAACAAACACAAACCCAACAACTCCGTATGTAACACCTCTAACATCGCCCATTAATTCCTGTTACTCAGTCGCACAGGAATCCTCAGCAAAAACATTTTGTGAGTCACTTTTCCATCGGCCAACAACCCCCGCCGGCGCTCCGGGAACAATTTCATTTTCGGTAAGAGCTTAAAGGGACTTTCTCAAAACTATCCTGAGTCAACAACCGGGGCAATTCCAAAGGGGCGCTCCGAATTCGGGACCGAGCTTTTGGAATTAAAACGTCACCCTCCGGAGCCAGTCTGCCCCGTATGTGCCATGGAACAAGAACATAAATGTGTGTACATGTGACAGGAGAGGCAGAAATAAGGTTCAAAAGCCAAACCGCTGCGGGAGGGAGCGGGGGGCGGCCAGAACAGCTGACTAATAAAGCAGGACAAATTATTATTTATTTTTTTTTTTTAAAGGAGGAACGTGTCACAGGTCTGACACGTTCCCCCCCGCGGACAAAGGGGCCGAAGCACCGAAGCGGCGACACGAACAAAACTCGCGAAGGACGCAAAGCCCCGCCGCCGGCCCGGGGATGCCGCAGCATCCCCATCCCTCCCCCAGGAGCCACGTCCTGGGCACGGAGGAGCGGCGCCGACACCAGCACAAGCCACAGTCCCCGTCCCCTGGCGCCCACCCACCTGCACTGTGCGGGCCCAGAGGCCGCAGCCGCTCCCGGGGCTCCTTCCCTGGGGGGCGATGGCGGGGCCGCGATCCCTCAGGGACCGGCGCGAGCGGCGGCGGCTCCTACGGCGGCCCGGAAGGCCCCGGCGAGACAGAGTCACGTGGGTGAAGCCGCGCCCCGGCCGCCATGTGGGAGCCCTGCCCTCACTCCGGGCTGGCTGAGGGAGGGGGGTGCCCTGTGTGGGGTGTGTCGGAATTGTCACGAGTCGGGGAGAGGGGATGGGGGTTTTGGTGTTTGTGTGCTTTCAAGCGTAATAATAAAGAAAGGAGTCACGGAATCAATGAGGGAGGAAAAGACCTCTGAGGTCATTGAGTCCAAATGAACACAGAATCACAAAATCACAGAATCACAGAATATTATGAGTTGGAAGGGACCCACAAGGATCATCTAGTCCAACTCACCATCTAACACCCGTACAGAGACGGAGAGCACATCCCAGAGCGTAACACCAACCTAGATCCCTCACAGCCTAGCAGGCCACTCTGAGCTGGAAGGGGCCCAGGGTCATCCAGCCCTACACCCCCCAGCTAGACCATGTCACTAAGCTCCTCGTCCAGTCTTCTCTTAAACACCTCCAGGGATGGCGACTCCACCACCTCCCTGGGCAGCCCATTCCAATATGCAATCACTCTCTCTGTGAAAACCGTGTCAACCTGACCATGGCACTGAGTGTTATGTCCTGTCCTTCCTCACAGAATCACAGAATATTCTCAGTTGGAAGGGACCCACAAGGATCATCAAGTCCAACTCTTAAATAGCACCACTGCGTCCCTGGCAGTGATCGAACCCCCCGTCCCGCACGTGGGAGTTGGGGACACTCACCATTAAAGTGGATTTTCAATCTTCTGTTTTTACTTCTGGCTTTATTTCTGCTCTACAAGGATATTGTGAGAGACAGTGTTGAAAGCCTTGCTGAAGTTAGGTACCTCATCCATCTAGGTAGTTTTTCCATCATAGAAAGCCATCAGGTTTCCATCAAATGTTGGCTCAAACACCTCCAAGGACCATGGCTCCACCACTTTGCTGGGCAGCCCATTCCAATATCGAATCACCCTTTCTGTGAGGAAACTCTGCCTGATGTCCAAACTAAACCTGCCCTGGTTGAGCTTAAGCCCGTGGGCTCATGTCTCTTGAGGAGCCTTACTTGACAATGTATAAACACATAAAGGAGGGTGCTGAGAGGGTGGAGCCAGGCTCCTCTTGGTGGTGCCAAGCAACAGGAAAAGGGGTAGAAAGGGCAGAAATTGATTCACAGGAAGTTCCACTGGAATATGAGAGAGATTCTATATCATGTGAGTAACCACGTACTGGAACAAATTGCACAGAGAAGGTGTGGAGTCTTCCTCACTGGAGATAATCCAGAACTACCTGGACTCAATCCTGTGCCATGTGCTCTGGGATGACCCTGCTTGAGCAGGGAGGTTGGACCAGATGACCCGCCGTGGTCCCTTCCAACCTGACAAATCCTGTGATTCTGTGAAACCTAATCCATGAAACAGATAGCATCTTACAAATTCTAAATGATGTCCCAGAGTTAGAAATATAGATTACCCTGTTGGCAGAATTGCCTTGTTAAGGTTTAGGGCTCAATACATTTCAATGATCTCAGACCTAGGGGGAGGGTAACAAAACTCGGGAAGAAGGAGGCACTACTGATATGGGGCACAAAGAATGCAGAATTTACAGGCCACAAGGACATCTGGCAGAACTCCCAAGATAAAAGAAGAAACTAATAAAGCCAACCCAGCCACTGTGCTGAATCAGCTCCAAGTGGGTAAAAGGTAATTCTGGCAGGGGCACATCACAGTCACCGACTCAAGAAACCCACTGACTCGAAAGAAGAGGAAGGCTGACCATGTATTAATTAGCATAAGAACCAAGAGAATCATTAAAAAAATAGATGATAGAATAATAATTAATAAGAGAACCATCTAACTTGTAGCCAATAAACATTAATACCTTTGCTAAAATGCATTAATAGTACAAAGTTTTGATAGCTGACGTGTTTGATTTGTGGAATAGCACTACACACCCAGACTTGCACAACTTTGAAATAAATAATCTGTCTCTCTCTCTTGTGTGTCATTATTGGCTTGTTGCTAAAAAATATGATTTTGTGGGCAACAGCCAGAGCTGCTGGCCCCAAGGTCTCCAGGATGTGGTGGGAGTAACCCAAGGCTGCCAGAGGGACTGTCCCTTCCAGGAGGGTTTGGGGCTGAGCAGATGCTGAGTGCTTTGCAGACATCTCTCAGCTCCTGGTTCTCTGTGTAGGAGGCAGAAGGGGCTGAAACTCCTCTAGGTGCTGAGAGGGAACATTTTGCCAAAAGGTTGAGGTTCTATGAATTGTGCTAGGGTTTTTTTACCACATTCTTTGAAATAGCAGTGATGAGGGTGAGATTTCATGTGGGATCTTTTTATTTCCCCTTCAGTGGAGGTGGGCAAGGCCTTGCCTGCTTCAAAAGTTAACCTGGGTTCAGAGAAAGGGGTGGAAGAATACATAGGGTGTGTGGAAAACCTGATGCTAAACACCACGTCAGGCTGAGGCAGTGCTCCAGTGTCACTTCTCCTTCACATAATGTCCTGGAGTGGGAGCAGGGTGTGAGGTTGCAGCATTCAGCTCTGCAGTGGGGGCTGCTCAATGTTGTGTTTGCATTTGAGGCCACTGGAGGGTTGGGGCTTGTTCTTGGAATCTTCTTGGTGCCAGTTCTTCTAGTGGGTTACACCAGTTATAATTAATTCATGGGCTAATTCATTCGTGTGACCAGCTGTCCCAGCAGCAAAGGGATTTATTCTAACTGCTCCACTCATTGTACTGCAGTGACATTTAGTCTAGAATGGATGAGCCTGCAGGACTGTCCTTACATCAAACATTTTCCTTAGGAAGTCATGCAGACTATGTGAGGGTCCCATAAATGGGAACCTCAGAGGGATCATGGGCTTGTGAACAAGACACTGAACTAGAACTTCAGGATTCCAGGCTCCCCCATGTGCATAAATCAATTTTACCCACTCATAAACTCAGACTAAACCTGTTTTTATGGCCCTGCTTGAAACTCGTATAGATCTCTGGTAACAGTGACGCAAGTTCCCTGTCCTGTAATCATCAAGCACGAAGAAGGGATGGGTTTTGAAGATCAGGTCTTGATCTTGAGAGCTGGAACTTTCTAGTACTTAAAGTTTTCAATTTTTTTCTCATTTCCTCATTTCATTTTCAGCAGAGGTGCTTTAGGAAAAAACCCATAATTTTCTCATTAGACAATTGTACGTGTGTAATATTTCAGTCTCATGAAATCTGAGTATTGCAACTTTTCTCATAACTAAGACTACTTGATATATAAATGAAGATTTACTGAAATTACTTTTCCATAATGACCTTGGAAATTAAATTGCAAGACTTATCCAGAGGGAAAATGCCTTTTAAAAATAAGTTCCAGTCAGTACAAAGCACAACAATTTGCTAGAGAAGTCTGAAGAAAGAACAAAGTGCCTGTATTGAAAGAGTTTACAAAGCAGTTAGTTACTTAGTCCATGCATAAACCTGCACTGAGTTTAAAACCAAGGTTCTAAAGGTCCATGTTTAATTAAGATAACTAATTCAATCAAAGGACAATGAAGTTTTTGAAGTATATCCTTCTAGGCAGTTCCTTCTTTCATATGCACTAATTATTATCTAGTGTTTTTCCCCTGTTATACCCATGCCTATTATGCATATCTGCGTTTTATCTTCTTTTTTTTCCTTTTTTCTAATCATTCTTTAAATACTGAACTACTGTAAAGGGAAAAATAAAAGTAGCTATGATGCCTTATGCTTCCCCATTATGAAATGGGGAGACATTTCACCTTTCCAATTTTTCTGAAGCCTGCCTTTGAGAAAGAAACCTGCCTGAACACTGGCAGCCAGAAGTGGATGATACGCAGCTCCTATTTTTCTCATTGAAAAGCACCTGCAAGAGAGAGTGTTCTTCCTCTAAAGATTTTGCAAGAGGAGAGACCTCATTAGTTTTCTAGTGAAATACTGGAGATGGATGGGAACCAACAAGATGTTATTATAAAATTTATGTATAAGAAAAAAATTGGTATTTACTAAGTCTCATTGCAGCAATAGAAATGAGCAGAGGTTTTATTAATCGGTCTAAAAAATACATGAGAGAGTATCTTAATATCTCAAAAGTGAATGATGAAATCATATGTGAAAAATTATAAAGTTATTAAAGATTATAGAGTAAGGATCTTCCTTTGTTAATAAAAGTAGGAGACCCTCAGAAGGTTGATCTATGTAACTAGAAAGACTCCCTCACTATTTTAACTCTTAGTCAAGTTTTTGACTAAGTTTTACGTATTACTGAATGTCTTCATGGTGAGACATATAATCCAAGCTTCCTTGCTGCTTCTGAAATTCTGGGCCCTTTCTTATTAGGGAAAGGGTAAAAGTTCAGTTTGTTGCAAGCTGTCAGGCATTTCGTAGAAGAAAGATGCTGATGAGTCCAAACTGCTGAAGTGGCTGATTTCAGAGGAGGCTTTTGGCAGGAGCTTGAAGTGTTGCAGCTGTCGTCCTCACTGAAACTTCTCAACGCACTCGGACTTCCCAGCGTCTTGAGCACAGGTAATTCACTCGCTCCTCCGAAATCCTCGGGTTGTGGTGTGCTGTTTCCCTTTGAAATCAGTCTCTGGTTGTCAAAACCCCATGGTCTGTTCTTGCAGTGGGAAGGATCCCAGGAAACTCCTTGAGCAGGGGCTTGCCCCAGGCGGTGAGTTCCCAGGTGGATGTGCCACAGCAAGTCATCTTCTAAGTTGCCACCGTCGCTTGCCTTCATTGTGACCTTTCTGACAGGAACATCTCCTGTGAAAGACTTGGGTCTTCCAACTTTTTTGTTAATTAGAACGGCATTGATCATTGATTCGGGGAGAACAGATTCATGTTCACCTACAAGAGAAATGCATTTGTGCACGTTACTATGATGGCAAAAAGTCAAGGGTCTGATTTCTATCACGTGAACTCATCTGAAGAGCTTTAACACATGAGTTTGTCTGTGCTCTTTCTATCTCTGGCTGAGAGTAAGTCTGACTGTAAGCCCCTTTGGTGCCAAGGTAAGGAGTAGAACTATTTCATGCTTGGTTTTGCAGTTCTGAGGACACAGATGGTTATCCTAGTTTTAGTCAGATGAAAATGGAAATTTATGAAGACAATATTGATCAAACCAGTACTCTAAAACTCGTGAACAGCACAGATTGAGAATTGATTTTCAGTAATTAACTGCTTGCAAGCAAAACTTCTTAAAGGTGAGTAGGGACTTGCTCAATGTGTTGGTAGGTGCTGTAATTTGAAAGGTAAAAATGTTCTATTTGATGCTGTTGCAAGTTTGTATTCACAACTTAATAATAGTGTTCACTTCTAGATGAAATAAGTTTTGAATATCTTATTTTTTATAATGAGGAATCATTAAGATATAGGCTTGTATTTTAATATTTTACTGCAATCTTGCTATCCCAGTCAATATAAATAGTGTAAATAGATTATCACATTAGTGTTTCCTGAATGATTCCTTAGAGGAATCTGCTTGCTCTGTGAATGGCATAGAGTAGCTGTGACAGCGGGAGACAATCTGATATCCTTATTTATTAATTTATTTTTAATTCTTCTATACCTATGGCTTAATTTCTGAAGAATTATGGAAGTCACTGTTAGAAATTTAGAATATATTAGGGATGGAAACGCTAATGCTACTTTAGCTATATGTAGTAGTCATCAAATTACTAGACATGACTGGCTTTCTGTGTCTTGAAAATTAATAGAAGCTGAACCATTACGGTAAAGATAATGAGTTGACACTACAACTATTAATGAAACATACTTCAGATGGTATAAATACAGTTTAAAGTTGTGCAGAATGCTAGCCTTATTCACAGGGTTGAGTTATAGAGACTATTGCAGTATGAGTTATGAAGCATATTAAAGGGGAAGAAAGTAGAGAGGAGAATGGTGATTATATTCTGAAAGAGTGTCTCTGAACAGCCATTTTAAAAAGATTGTAACCCTGAATTTGAAATGAAGCCAGTTTGAATAGGATGCTGCCTTTACGAAAACCCAAGAGCACAACTTCTCCTTTACAGCTGCCTTTTGTGCCATCTTTACAAAGAAGATGTCAGATCTGGCTGATTTACTGACAGTAAATGAACCTGTACAACAGGGCTTTGCTAAGGAGAGGCCTTCACTGCTGCCACTGCTGGAGCAACAACCCCAGCATAATATCACAGAATATTTTCTGCTCCTGAGATTGGCCATATAGGGTTGATCTGACAGGAATTGCTTCGCGGCATGGCTGGGAGGGAGAACTGTATGAAGCTATTTCTGGGCATGTTACTGGGAGAAAGGAGGCTAAAGAAAAATCCACTTTAGTACAGCGGTGAGTGTCTCCGCCTCTCATGTGGGAGACTGAGGGTTTGATTCCTGCCAGGGAGGCTGTGGTGCCATTTAAGATTTGGACTCGATGATCCTTGTGGGTCCCTTCCAGCTCAGAATATTCTGTGATTTCTGTGATTAAAGAACATGCACAGCTTTGAGATACAGGTGTGTGTCGTGCAGTGAAGTATGTTAACAGATTTTGTCAGAGTGACACCACTCAGAGAGATAAGAATGTACAGTGAGAATCAAAGTTATGTCTGGACTTTATCCAAGAAATAAAACTGACCTTGGATCACTATAAAATGTCCACTTGCAAAACAGAGCCCTGTGTGTTCAGAGCACAGTATAGCACCAAACTATGAAAAGCAGGGATTGTTCTATGTATGTGAGAGGAAAAACAAGAGAGAAGGGAACCGAGAGACTGAGGTGAAGCGGCTTTGCACATTCTTGTGGATGTTAACGGTGCTCTTGGCTGGACTGGCATTGATAGGCAACATCAGGTATTACCTAGAACCTTATGAACTGGTCATCAGAGAGTTCAAAGTAATGAATCTAGTCAAACTTTAACAGTCTGCACTGGTTTTGAATTCAAGTTTGATTAGATTCCTTGCTTGGCTACAGGTGCAGCACATAAAATTGAGCAATGACCTTGGATAGAAATATGAGAGTCCTGAACCACTGTGTGTTGACTTAACAAACATTCATTACTTTCCAGACTTCTTAAGAAATCTGCAATTAGATTAGAACTTTTAATTTTTTTTAATATAAATTGTGTATTACGTATAGCCTTGTTACAGTGTTGTTTACCATCTGGCATTTTTCATATGTTGTCATCGTTGATAGATATTTTTAAGGTTCTGGAGTGGCAAAAGTTAATCTTATTTCAAGTTAGCTTGAGAAATAGTTGAAAGAGATTTCTGCAGTCAGTGTGCCAGTGTTTATTCTGTTGTGACTGCATGTGCTGAATGCTCCCATTTAATTCTTAAAGTAAATACTGTTTTTCAGCTTCTCAGCCAATAAATAATGAATACACTGCTTTATTATCTCCTCGCTGGTGACTTTCAAATCTTATCATGCTCTTTGTTCTCAAACAATCAGGAATGGGCAGAGGCATGAACGTGGCTGTGTGTACTGGGGAAGAAACAGAACAAAGTTGTTTTAAGGTGACTTCTGAGTGAGTAACCCATCCATCAAAACCCCAGGGAAGTTAGAGGGTCTTAAGCTTTGTTTAAAGGCCCGTGATTTCTGGCAAACAGGTAGTGACATACCAAACTAAAAGTCCTCAAGGAAACTCAGAGTTATCATTTGAACTGTGGTGTGATAAACCCGAAATGCCTCAAATCCCTGTGGTATCATGGAAGGACAGGTGGTCTGTCAGGCAGGAACGATACAGGGTTTTACTCATTAGAACAAAGACTTTTGTCAGGGAGGTTTAAGACCACCAGGAACCGAAGGTGGTCTCTTTCCATGAGGATTTTTGTGTCTGGCCTTTGAGGTTTGTGTGTATGTGAGGATTGTTTTGGTGCTGTCATTTGTTGTCCCTTTCCCAGCCCAGCCACAATCTTACCCTCCAGCTAGGGAAACAATTTCCTGCCAGTAAAAAACACTGATAGACACATGGACTGCCTTTTAGTAGTACTGTACCTGGAATTTTGGGGCAGTGTGGGGCAGTAGGCTCTCCTGACTGATATGGCAATGTTCATTTCTGCTCGACATGTCCTTGAAAACTGAAGCATGCAACAGGTTCAAAGTGCTGAGCCATGTGGGGCTCAGGGGGTAATGTGTTGTGTATAAAAAGATTTGTGTATGGATTTTTAGCCCTAATAAATTTTAAAATTCAAAAAACCCTTGAAGTCCTGCTTTCTTGCACCTTTTAATCTTTAAATGGCCTTGCAAAAAATCTGCTCTGATTACATTCATTATATCTGAAGCTTCATTTGAATTAATCTGAATAAAGGCTTCTGCTTCCTTTCTTCAACTAACTCGTATTTTTGCTATAGCTGATTAGATTGGCTGTTTTATCTTTAACTGCCTTTTCATACCTGATAAAATAAGCCTGTACATGTATTTTTTCTTCCTCAGAGAGATTTTTATTCTTTTCACATAAGAATTTCAAAATATTTGGTTGAAAGACTGTTGAAGAAATGCATCTGTTATATAGTTCAGTTATGTGGTTTTTCAGTCTGTGTCATAAAGTCTGACACAGACAAATTCTAGAACTGCTGCAAAATGTAGAAGAAAATATAAAGAATGAAATAACCTAAGTTCTGCACTTTTTAAGGTAAATACTGTGAGAGGTGAATGAAGCATGTTTTTCATATTGCAATTAAATTCAGAAAATAACTGCACTAATTGGCTTAGTATTCTCAGTATCACTTTAACTTGGAAAGCTAATGAAAATATGTGTAGTATTGTAAGCAGTAGTTTAACTAAAAATGTTAAAGTATCTGAAAGCTTCTTGCATAAAAACTGACATAGGAAGTGATGAGTGACACATGTATTTACTTATTTTCCTATTTATGCACTTTCCAACCAATATGCACTGAAAATACTTTCAAAACAGGACCTCTTGTTCAAAGCTTGTATCTCAGTTACCCACTATGACTTTTAGTGGAAGTTATTTTCTAACAAAAACGCAACTTGTGCTTGTTATGTGATATTTGCTGTTGCTTCCTGTAGTCCTTTTTTACACAGATAGAGAAGGGAAAAAGAGGCAGATGACCCAGACATGCTGGTTCTGATGGAAGCATTCAAGAGAGCAGGAATGTTACAGAATACACTTGCAGAATACACTTGCACAAATGCACTTATCATAGGCATGAAGTATGTGGTTCCCGTAAGAGTTCCCATTTAGAATTTTACTTTACTGACACAAAACCAGTAAAACCTTACCCCAGGTATGTCCATCTATTTCAAATATGTTAGTGTTTCGCTGTTGTGAAGCTAATTGTTTTAAACATAAAACCATCTTTCAACAAAATGAATAACCCCCCCAAATTATAGAAAAGGAATTCACTTTTACACCCCTTGAAGCTGAACATAAAAGGAACAAATCTAGGAGTTACGAAAGATTTAAAGAAATAGTCTTTACATTACATATGCAATTTTTCCTATCAATATAAGCATACCTGTTTTATATACAATAATGTGTGGTTGCAGTTTTTGCTTCTGTTTTATGTGGTCATACTGCTCCTCAAGTACGCTTACATCCATCTTGGTGAGCTGCTTAGCACGATCTGAAACCTGTGTCTCTGAGCTATGAGTCACTGAGAAAATACCAGTCATGTATTTGTAAACCTTCACCATCTGTTCCAACAAGGAAGAAAAACTCGTGCAGAAACAGGACGTTTCCTTCATTGTGTTAGCAAGAAAGAAAATCAAGTGTGAAGCATCTGAAATCTTCCCAGCTGAACAAGTAACTTTCTTCCAAGGGTGGTGGCTGGTCACAGAAGTCGCCTGGTCTGTGCTGAAGTTGTGGATGCCACTCAGCTTGTTTTCATGCGGTGTGCCTGGAGCTCCTGCATACAGAGTTCACGATCAGGGCTGGATAGCTGGATTTAATGTTTACCTAAGGCTGTGAGCATGTGAACCTTTGCCAAAAAACACAGTGAAATACAAAACCTCGTTGAACACAGACAAGTGCAGGAAGGGCTGGGTAACACGGGTTTATGTAGCAATGTTAATTCTTAAAGGGATGCTGTCATGAAGGCATCCCCAGGACAGTAGTTCCACCTGGGAAATAATTTTACATGTTTCTTGCCATGTGTTTTCCCCTCCACTCTCCCTTCCTTAACTTTCACCCAGTTTCATTCTTGCTGATGCTTCTTGGAGCAATGAGATGGGAGAGGAGGATTTGTTATGCCTTAATATTTTTGTGCATATTGCTCCCTTTTAAAGAATATGTTAAAAGTATTTAGGCCTTGGTGCAGAGTCAGAAGGATATGTGTCAATGGCACTTGGAATTGGGAGGCTGGAGACAGGAACACCTTACTCTCACTCATCCAGGATTTCTGCTGTTCTATAAAATGAAATAAATTGCAGAAATAATAATTGTGTTACTGAGATCTGAGCGAACTCTTCAGATGCATGGTGACATTTTAAAATTTACCATACATGTAACAGTATTATCCAAAAATGAGGTGAAAATTTAAAAAATACATGGCTTTCGATTATACATATCAGCCAAACTGTGAAACTATGCCTGGACTATGTACTGCAAGTTTTTGTCCCTGAAATAAGGTCCACCAAGGACCACAATCAGTAAAGAAGAGCCACACTGAATGCAAGAGTGGGTTTTTCTAACTAAGATACCACACTCTAAAGCCTGTTTGCCTTACNTCCAAGGGCCTGAGAGAACAGTGTGTGAAAAAAACCAATGTAGTTAAACTGTGGTTTTAAAACAATTGTCATCTGCCCCATTTCATGCAATGACACACTTTTGGTAAGAGTTTAAAGTGACTTTGTCAATTCTAATTTGAGTAAACAATCAGTAAACAAGAGCCACACTGAATGCAAGACTGGGTTTTTCTAACTAAGACACCACACTCTAAAGCCTGTTTGCCTTACACGTGACATGAAACAAGCAGAGAAACAAGGCTCAAAAGCCAGACTGTTGATGAAAGGAAAACAGGACGGTCAGAACGGCTGGCTAATAAAGCAGGACACGTTAATTTTTCGTAAAGACAAGGAGGAAAGCCAGCTGGCACAGCTCTGACACACCCTTCATGGCTAAAGGAAGGGAAGCACTGAAGCAGCATCATCATGTACAAACCCACAAGCTCCCACCTGCACCCCTCGGGCTCAGGGCAGCATCCTCCGGGGGATGCTGGGGNTACTGAAGCAGCAGCATCATGTACAAACCCACAAGCTGGCAGCGAACCGCGGCCAGTCCGAGCTCCCACCTGCACCCCTCGGGCTCGGGGCAGCATCCTCCGGGGGATGCTGGGGCGGTCACACAGCTGGTCCTTCCCGGGAGGAGCCGCTGTCCCTCAGGGAAGGTTCGGGAGCGGCCGGGCCGGGGACTGCGGGCGCGTCACAGCAGCGGAGGGTTCCTATGGGAGCCAGGCGGGGCTCGTCACAATGGACAGTATTGTTTGACCAGAAGTGAAATAGCATCGTATTCCGGGTTTTTATGTTTGTTTGTTTATTGGGCTTTTTTTTTTTTTCTGACTTAACAAAGTACGTAGTGCTAATCACAGAATCACAGATATTCTCAGTTGGAAGGGACCCCCAAGGATCATCGAGTCCAATCTCCTACTCAGGAAGCATTGGCTTAGATGGTTCAGTGCAATGACGTTCAGATGTATTACCCTCCAACAAACACACAAAAAGTCAGTGGAACTGCATGAGATATTGATGATGTGAAGTTGCTTTGGGTGCAAAGAAAATGGTAGTTTCTCTTAAAAATGGACAACGCTCCCACCACTTTGACAATAGTCTTTTATTTATCCGTCAGTTATTTAGTTATCCGTCGGTCTATTTCCAAGATATGTTGTGAGAGCAGGGCTTATCTCTCTGACTGAGAAGAGCTTGTGTCTAGAAGGGCATCAACCAGCAATAACCACTCACCTATGGAAACATGCACAGGTTTGTGCTGCAGTTGTGGCCAGGAGAGGTTACAGAATCATAGAATGTTAAGTGTTGGCAGCAACCGTAAAGGTCATATTGCTCCAACCCCCCCTGCCATGGACAGGGCCACTTCTCACTAGATCAGGTTGCTCAAGGGCTTGTCCAGCCTGGCCTTGAACACTGCCAGGGTTGGGGTGTCCACAACCATCCTCTCTCTCTGGGCAACCTGTTCCAGTGTCTCACCTCTCTCACAGTAAATAATTTCTTCATAATATCTAACCTAAATGTCTCCTCTTTCCATTTGTATCCATTACTCCTTGTCCTAATTATAGCTCCTGATGAAGAGTTCCTCTCTGGCTTCTCTGTAGGCCCTGTTCAGAGACTGGAAGGTTGCTGTGAGGTCTCCATGCAACCTCCTCTACTCCAAGAAAGATGTTAAACCAATTGTAATACTACAGGTATACCTGTGTACTTGAAATGGTTATGCCCCGTTTGTGCTTACACCATTTTAACAGCAGTGCATAGAGTTCTGGTAAGGCTGAGCAGACTTACATGTGTAAATTCACTTTTTAAAAATTACTCTTGCCTTCCCAATGTGCTTGTGTCTTACAATCAGGTTGACTACCTCAGATGCAGTCTTTTTCTGGGAGAGAACAGTAACCACAATACTGTCAGACACTGTAGGTGCTCTTCAAGCTGGTTTCTCTCTACCCTGGACAAACATGTCATGTTAGAGTTGTTCTTATGTAGGGCTTTGTTAGCCCTACTTTGACATTCTGCCTTCAGTTGAGACAAACACCTGGTGCTCTGTAGCAAGCAGGACCTCAACTGCCTTGTTTGTCCAGTGGTCTCAGCTGTTGTCACATCGAGTCTGTCTTTGGACCTTCAGGCAGTTGGTTTATACACTGGGACAGGAGATTTCATTAACCTCATTACAGTTTGAGCTGGCATTCAATACAAACATTATTAATGCTCATAAAAGTTGCTTAACCTTTTTAAAATTCCAGTCACACTTTCTGGCTCTCTGACCTCCTGTGGAAGTGACTTGTGTGACCTGACTATGTGTGGCAGAAGGAATTACGAGAATACAAGCCTTGAATGTGAAACCTAGGCTCTGTCTTAAAAGATGTGCACCTCACTTCTCGTTAGAAGAGCATTTAGTGTATAATGAGTTTGTATCTGATCAGAAGTTATTATTAATTGTTTGTACTGTGCCATTGCCTTAGGATCATGGAAAGGCCATCACAGTTATGGGAATGGGTTGTACAAGGCAGTCCCTTCCCAAGCAGTTGCACAGGTAAGCAGAAAACCCAGAAACCAGGTAAAGGAACTAGATGCCTGGTGAAATGAAGGGAATGAGTTCAGGTGGAACCAGGAACAGGATTAGATTTCATTTTGCTGAGCCAATCCTGTAAGACATTGCAATTTACATATTTACTTTTCAAGCTTGTGAACAGAGTGTCTCCACAGAATCATTAAGGTTGGAAAAGACCTTTAAGGCCATCAAGTCCAACTGCCAGTGCAGCACCACCATGTTCACCTTTGAATCATGTTCTCAAGCCATATCCATCCACACATTTTTTGCACATTTCCAGGGAGGGTGACTCCACAACTTCCCTGGGAAGTCTGTTGCAATGCTCTACAAGCCCTTCTGTGAAAAAATTATTCTGAATATCCAATCTAAACCCTGCCTAGTGCAACCTGAGGCCATTTTCTCACTTGTTACCTGGGAGAAGGTGCCGAACCCCACCTCACCACAACCTCCTTTCAGGTGGTTGCAGAGAGTGAGAAGGTCCCCCCTGAACCTCCTCTTTTCCAGGCTGAACACCCCAAGCTCACTCAGCTGCTCCTCATCAGATTTGTGCTTCAGACCCTTCCCCAGCTCTGCTGCCCTTCCCTGGGCTCCCTGCAGCACCTCAATGTCTTCCTCGTAGTGGGGAAACAAAAACTAAACACAGGATTTGAGGTGCAACTGATTCAGTCTCTGGAGGTGGGTATATATGTTTTTGCGTGTACACTTTGTTCTCAAGGCATGAGTGTGTGTATATTTATATACACACATACATACACGTGTGTTTTGTGAATAATTTGGAAACAGAATATGATTAATAAAATGAATTGCAAGTCAAATCTAGATGACATAACAAAGAGCATGAGGTTAATTTGGGTTTTGATGAGCAGTGAGTTGATATAGCTGACTTTCGTTATGTCGGTTCTTATACCATCATGGAACAACTTCCTTAGCGCCCCTGGCCTGTCTAGGTATTACTAATAAATAAAAATAAATCCGTGTTCTCATACATGCACACCAAATTTAAATCAGTCGATCAGTCTTTAACTCGAGTTCCTCGGATCCACAGAACCCTGTACACTTTCCCAGCACGCAGCAGGTGGCACTATTGGAGTGGCGTGACTGTGTGTGTCTGAGGCTGAAATGTTAGTGGCCTCCATTTGGGTTGTAGATTGCTCAGAAATATAAGCAACCAAGCCATTTCCCAGCACTGTCCCACGTACTCCACAGGACCACAGGTTCGGAAAATCTATTGTCGTGATTACGCTTGAGACAAAACCCGTCTGTCTTTAATTGAACAAACTCCTCATCAAAACATCGTCCTAGTTGTTTTTGTTTGATAACCCACTGAAGTCTGAAGTGCTCTATTTCCCTTAAGCCTGTTCATCCATCACAATAGAACCAATTCTTCATTTCCTTGAGGCAAAATAAATTTGAGAATATTTCATAGTCCAAAAGCAGTGGCTTTTAGAACTTGAAGTACATGTTTACTGCCCTTGACCTTGGTTGCAAAACCTCATTTAAAAAGACGCAACTAATTTTGTCTCATACTAATTAATTTGTGAGTAGTAAATTAGTTTTTTAATAAAAATTGTTTGGAGGACCTTATAGGAGTAATTGTTGATTTAAAGATAATTAAAAGTGCTCATAATGGTTCAGTGACTGAATGCAGTTCCTATAACACTGAGTTTTACTGCACACCTGAGACCAGAGGTGTATTATTCATGTTATTCGTGTGCTGAATTGTCCAACACTGTTCAGGGAGGTTAAAAAGATAGAATACAAATACATATTTGTAGATTTTAACTGGCACTGAGAAGGAAAATCAAAGTTACTGTAATAATCTCCTTTCTGCATCTATTACTACTTTTAAAATTTTTATTTTAATGCAGTCTCGAAGTGTTAGAAAGTGACTGTTTTATTCTTAGAAAATGTAATAAAAAAAGAAAGATAGAAACAAGGTGGCTGCTATTATTTGTGTTCCAGACAATATTAGTAGAATCAATAGTAATAGTTTACTTTTTAATGAGATTTTTGATAAGAGCACATATATTTCTATTGTTTGAAAGCACAACCTTAAAGCATGCCCTGGTTACGGGGTGTTGTGAGCAGAGCACAGGACTTTCTGATGGTGCAAGATTATTTTCTGGTGCTCTCTGCATGTCCATGCCAAAGGGATGAAGGAGTCTACAATGAAATTTTTCAGGATTATCTTGGGATGTTTCCTCTGATACGATTTTTCATGTGCTTTCAGTCATAAAGAACTGAGGGGTGTCAAAGGGAGGGAGGGAGGGTGGCCCAGCTCTCCTTCAGGTCCCTCTGAAGGTTTGGTGAGCTTAGTCCAGCACATTTCCTTGACAAGGATTCTATTTTCCCTTTTTATTCCTTGTGTTTTTATTTAAATATAATTAGGTAGTGTGTGTTTGTAGAGGTATATATCAAATATCTCTGATCATGCACGCTGCCTGAGTGTCTCAAAAGGCTTAAATCAAGCACACCAAATTGGCAGTGAGGGTTTCATACCAAGCATCCTGTGCTTCACGTGCTTTGGCCAAGAAAGGCTGGACAGCTGATCCTTGAGGTCCTTTCCAATTTGGTGTTCTATGATTCTATGATTTTGAACCCATCTGTCTGGCTTTGCAGGTGTTGGGAGCTTGATGCTATCTCGTTCCTTTTGCAGAACCACATTCTTTGTTTTCTTCTTTTTGTGAATGATAAATATGATCATATGGAAGTCACTGGATTCCTCTAGGTCAAATCCAGTTGTGCTGGTAGTGAGGAGTTAAATGCAGCAGATGTTCTGTCTGTGTTCTTTGTGCCTGGCATAAGCAGCATTTAAAAACCTCTGTTCTTCTGTCTCGACTGTTGGTGCTGAGGATTAAATAATCTTCCTTTGGAGTATTAGTTGCTGTGGAAAGCAAACTAAAATGCTGAAATCTGCTTTATTAGAAGGCTGTTGACAGTTGGTTGTCTGCATCGTTAGGACTGTAACCTCTCCCTCTGTGCAAACAATCAGCCTCCAAAATTTAGGTTAAGGAGTTGTTAATTTTGCAGTTCTGCCGCCCTTGCCCACTAAGAACTTCTGGGATTCCCTTTCAGAAGTGACAACATGCAGAGGCAAGTCTAAGAAGAAACCGAAGGAATTCACCACTTAAACAAATGAACTCTAACATCTTCCCTTACAGTTTCCCTGGCTTGCTTCTTAGTTCTCTAGTGTGACAAGATGGTTGGATTTGCTCCATTCTGATATCATAAAACTGTCCATGAGAAGAGGGTGAGAGGGAACTGAATGGCCTTTGGTACATCTCTTCAGAGGGTTTTGTAAATGCATTCAAGCTTCCTTAACCCTATGCCTTAAATTCCAGTTACTGATAAGTGAACTTCATGTTTCTGGTACTGCTGCCTACATACCTTTCCTCTATCAACTGTCTCCAAACGTTTCTTACCCACAGAGCTACGAAGGCTACAGCTCTGGGAGGTGACTGTGGTTAGTCCTTCTCCCAACAGACATGATATGAACATAGAAACTCTGTGAGAGTTTCAAACAGGGTCTAAAACAAATTGGATAGGCTATATGACTGTTCCACCTTGATTTTTCCACCTGAAAACTACAGGATTTTGATTCACTTTTGATGGAAAAAGATTTTTGATCGTTGAGGGATGCTGTTGTGAAATGCAAGGTTTTCCCGTATTAGTTTCCACTTCAGGCATTGTTTGGATGGGAATGAGTTTATCTTTGATTGCTTTTAATCAATAAAATGTACTTATCTGTGAGTGGAGTTTGATAAGAATCAAGTACATCATGAAAGAACTGGTTAATCTGTTGTTAATGAAAAGTTTTATCTGGATGACAACATCTTCCTTCTGAGATATGTGCTTTTGAGCATAAGAACACAAACCACTTCACTATTTAATCTTCAAGAGAATCTGCTGGGTATGTAAGTTAACTTTAATAAGACTTGCAAATGGCTGTAGTTAAGATAGTCCTCCAACGAGGATGGGTAAGTGGTATTACTATCGTAAGAATGAATATGGACTTGAAATCTGTGCAAAGGAGGAAAGTGTCCTAAAAACAATTTGTTATTCAGAAACATCCTTCACTTTGCTTCCATGCAGAAATCTCATGAGGAATTTGTACTGCACTTCATAATCACTGGGAGCCTAATCGAGTCAAGGAAATTACATCTGTAAAACCAGAGTATGTAAAGCCAGACACAATTCCACAGTGCCTGATTCAGTACCCACTGAAGTCAACACATGTTCTGCTGAATTCAATAGAAGCGAAATTGGAGGATTTTATGTGCATAATTAAATAAAAGCTGCAAATATGGCCATTACCTTTGAAACTGATGGTATAACTGAGATTGTGTAGTTGACCCTTCATTTAAATTCTTTTCTTGAACCCATTGTTCCTGGGCTCATATATGCTTTTATATGGAAGTCCCTGTAAAGGGCATTAAATGGTTAACACAGTACTGCACCTGGGATTTTGAATATGCATATGTCAAAAAACTAAGTCAATCAATACGTTTGTGGAGTAATTACTTAAATAATCTACATTTTCAGTGTCTGAGTAACAACTGTGCTCTGGGCTTCCTCTTGTGGAGCTCATTCACAGGGGTTTTGCTGGATCTCTCTGCATGTTTTCATAGAATCACAGAACATGTGAGGTTGGAAGAGAAAACAGTGGGTCATCTTGCAGGGTTGTCCTAGAACACATTGCACAGGGTTGTGTCCAGACAGTTCTGGGATATCTCCAGAGAGGGAGACTCCGCAGCCATTCAGGGCAATCTGTTCCAGCACTCGGTCACCTGCACAGTAAAATTCTTCCTCATATTCAGGTGTTTACAGCACAGACAGTGAAATTACAGTGGAAAACAGCCACCTTGATCCATTGCTTGGAAACATCCAGTACTTATTCTTGCTGAGGGAATAACAAGACTCTCTACATCATTTGGAGGTATGTAGTGGTTACCACAAGATCATGTGATAAATCAACTTCAACAGCTAATTGCATATTTAGGGAAAGGAAAACATTTTTGGTGTTATAATGCCATCTCAATAAAAAGATCAGAAACTTCGTATTTTAATTTATGGTAGTGTGGTGTTTTATTTTCTCAGCACTTGGTTAAACATTGCTGGAGATTTCATGATAAGAGGACTTGCAATGCTAAGGAGAAAGGGAATGACCTTTAGAGCACTGCCATTGTTCAGATATCATTCCAGCAGGTGGGTCTGGTGCCCAGGTGGAGATTTTTATTTTTTTTTAAGGTGACGTGTTAATGTGTTATTGTTGTTACTTGGAGCTTAATATAGTAAACATATCCCACCTCATTACCAGCAGTGAAGGTTCCTTGGCAAAAAGGTTGAGATGTATCTGACCCAGTTTATTATGTTTAATGTTTCTGAGGCTAAAGAGCCACAGGATTTCTTACTGGTAAAAGGATAATCGTGCCAACAGACATGACAGTGCTGATCTAACGTGGGCTGCCGTGGTTTATTGCATGTGAATAACTGATGTCTGCTTGTGCAGCAACTCTTGTCTTTCCCATCACTTCTGCTGTGCCAACAATGCTGATGTACAAAGGTAAAATGCCCGTTTGGGGCTTAGAAGTACTTGGCTGGTCTGCTACTTGAAATAACTACTTAAGAGCCCAAAATCTACTGCTGACAGAAGCAAGATTGGTAGTTTTGGAGTTGCCCATGGACTTCTGTGAATTCCTGTGAAGGTGTGAGTAATTCCACATCCCATTAAATTGTGCAGCCAGTATAAATCGGGATAGACAGACTGCTGTCAATATAGTCATCCTAATTTATATCAAAGGTCTGGACTGATGCTCTGTAGCCTGTTGTCATGTCCCAGATGATGTGATGATAATGAAGCCTGAAAGCAGCTTTTGCTTCTGAAGGGGTTCCCCTGTGCAAAGCTGAAGAATGCAGTTAAATCTAAATTCATATCAGGGTGCAGCTGGGTTCAGAGGCAGGTTTTGATACTGGAAGTGAGAATAAAAAGCGAAAAAAATCTCATATGAGGGAGAGTGGAATACAGTTAATTTATGTTTTGCAACGAATTGAAATAAATGTGCAGTTGCAGTTAACTTGATAGCGGGGGAAGAAAAAAAAAAGCATTAATTGGCATTCCAGTTATAACTTATCTAAATAGCCAAGGGCCTAGGAGAGCATGCAAGTATTGCTTCTCCATCAGGCCAGAAACTAGTTAATAGGAAAAGGGGAATAAACTCACTTTTCCCTTTACTCTGCTCTATGTGTCTTGAGTGATTAATCTGTGCTTTGCCTCAAGCTGTTAATCTGCAGTGGTGACATTTCAATTATAAACGGCATTTCGTCCGTCCCCTCTGGAAATTTTGGATTTGTCAGTGCTATAACATCACTTGTACATGAATTCAAATTCACTGACAAATGCAGAGCCAAACCTGGTTTGCTTTCGAGAAAATTCAATGCAGAAAGAACAGCAGCAATACGTATTTTCCATCCACAAATAATAAATTTGAGAGAATGCTGCATTGATGGAAGGATGAGCAACAGAGTGACTGGGTAAGGCATTGTTTCTGCAAACTTCATTATTTTCTTTTGAAAAACGTGAAAAGTGAAAGTAGCAGCAATAACATTCCCACTCTGTCCTTCAGTGGATTCTCTTACCAAATTGTCTTGCCCTCTTGTCCCTAATTTAAGGAGATAGGATAACATGAGAATGCTTATTTTAGCTCCAAACTTTCTGTGTTATTTAAGTCAAAAGTCAATTTCTGTTAATTTGGGCTATTCTTCTGATCTGATTGCTGAAGAATATAACTGATTCTTACATCTTCATAAGATTGCTTTATTTATAAATGCTTATTTCCTTTCTACTAGCCAATACCTCTTCTAACCCCCCCCCTTAAATGCACTAATACCTCTTTTTCTGAAGTATTTTATCATTCTTACAGGTTTCTTCAGATCCAACTTCAGTTTCTCTTCATTTTCACAAGTATTTACCTTCTGAAAATTGCAGCATTTCAAGCCTCAGCTTCTGCATCTGTTGCTTGTCTATAGGGACTATGCAGGCAATGAAGGGGCTGAGAAAGCCTCTCCTCCGTTGCTCACTAGCCACATTCCACACTAATAAAACCCCCAGCCTGTGTTATTTGATCCTTTGTTTCCCGGTGTAAGTTGGAAACAGTTCTTGGTAACATTTCAAAAACATTATTTCCTTCACAGCTTCTAGTTGAGTGAGACCTTTGTTCAAGACATGTTCATCCAGCGTGAGCTCCTTAGGGGAAGGGAAATTCCACCACTACCTGGTGGCCATTAATGTTGTAAAGGTTTTTTCTTTGCAATAACTAGAAATCTTAAAAGTACAAACCTATGGGAGTCAGGGGTTTGAGAAATCAGTGGGAGTATTTCAGATGTTCAGTATATGAGAGAATTTAGTAATACAGTTTTAAGAGCATTTCAAATTAAGTGTTTTTACTGTTAAAATGGTTTGAGATCCTGGGCATGCAAAACCTATTTGACTTCATTAAGGCTCCCCTGAGACACCTCCTTGATTGCAGAATGGAAGTGGATTTTACATGAGACTTGTTTTGGTGAAGCAATTCCACTTTACTTGTCGCATGCTATGGCAGGTATCGTAAAAATCTAAAACCTCTCCAACCCTCCCAACCGAAAAAAGCCAAACTACAAAACAAAACTTCAGCCAAAGCAACAATTCTGGATTTTTAATGGAATACTGTGTGTGTTTTGCTGACCAGAGTGAGATCCCACGAGAGGGCTGGTACATGTTAAGGGGATACTAAATTTTCATTAATTCCTTCAGACTTTGGTTTGAAGTTGCTTGTTTTATTCCAGTTCTAATTCCCACGTGGTCCCTGCACGGCAGCTCCAGTATTCTCTCACAGGCCTGGGCACTGCTGGTGGGGTTGGGGATGCCTGTGTTATAGGGGCTGGTTACTGGTGCTCAGCAGCCCTGTGCAGAGTTCTGGCATGGGGTAACCCACCATCTCACCATCCTGGTACTGAGCACCTCAAGATTTCAATAAGGATCCAAGTCAAGCTTGGCAATTTTTTCCCCCCTGTTATTAATTAGTAGCTGTAGCTGGACTGTTATGATTAAGCAGCTGCATTGTGAATTTCGCATGCTTGGCTAATCTGCTATTTTAAGAAAAAGGGATGATAAACCCGAAATGAACAAGAGCCACCAGGAGTGAAGTCAGCAGGACTGAGCAGTAACTGAGGGAAAGGTAATTCCAGCAGCGGGTGATTGTGTCCACTGAATCATTGACCATCTATTCAAAACAGACCCCAGACTCAAATGGAGGGAAGAACTGTACCTGCGGGCTAATTAACACGAGATAATGAGCAGCTAGGGGATGAGTACTAATTAACAGAAAAGTTATGCAATTTGTAACCAATGAAAACTGATGTTACATCTGTAACTGATGAAACGCTTGTTAAAATGTATAAATAGCGTAAAGTTTTGATGATCGGTGAGCCAGCCTTTTGTGGGTTACTGCCCATCTCCCCACTGTGCGCAGACTGGAATAAAACACAGAAATACCTCGGCTCGGTGTGTGAAATGGGAGCCGCGCACCGGGGAACGAGCCTGCGGTCGGGACAGCAATGCCACCGTCACAGCCATCGCATCACCCCACCATCGCACAGCCTCACCCCCCGCCGCCNCAGGGGATGCGCTCCGGGCTGTCCCGGAGAGGATGCAGGGGATGAGGTCCGGGCTGTCCCGGGGGGATGCAGGGGATGCGGTCTGGGCTGTCCCAGGGGGATGCAGGGGATGCGCTCCGGGGTGTGCCGGGGGGATGCAGGGGATGAGGTCCGGGCTGTCCTGCCGCCACCACGGCCGCNGCGGGCTAATTAACACGAGATAATGAGCAGCTAGGGGATGAGTACTAATTAACAGAAAAGTTATGCAATTTGTAACCAATGAAAACTGATGTTACATCTGTAACTGATGAAACGCTTGTTAAAATGTATAAATAGCGTAAAGTTTTGATGATCGGTGAGCCAGCCTTTTGTGGGTTACTGCCCATCTCCCCACTGGGCGCAGACTGGCATAAAACACAGAAATACCTCGGCTCCGTGTGTGAAATGGGAGCCGCGCACCGGGGAACGAGCCTGCGGTCGGGACAGCAATGCCACCGTCACAGCCATCGCATCACCCCATCATCGCACAGCCTCACCCCCCGCCGCCCGAGCTGTCCCCGGCCCCTCCGTGCGACGCCGGAGCGGGTTCGTCCCGCTCGCTGCCAGCGCTCCGGGCACTCATTAACTGCGGCGCTGCCGCGGGGAGGCCGGGCCAGCAGAGCCACCCCCTTCCCGGTCCCTGCCCCGGCTCCCGGGCCAGGCTGAGGTCCGCNCTGCCGCCACCACGGCCGCTGGGAGCGAGGACAGGCCTTCCTCCCGCCTTCCTCCCGCCGCCTTCCTCCTTTCGTGGCTTCCGTCAGCTCTCAGCGCCTCCCGTCCCCTTTCTCTCCTGCCAGCAGTTCGCTTTGCGGGGCTCCTCCCTGGCCCTGGGCTGGGCTGGGGCTGCAGGGAGCAGAGCGTTCCACGCAGAGGGATCACCCCGGCTGCCGGGAGAGGGGCGGTGCTCCCTGCCTGGGACTCGCACACGCTGCGTCCTGCCATGGCTGATACGTAATTCACAGAACCGCTGGGGCTGGATTACCCAAGGGAGGAGTCTCCCTGTCTGGAGATTTCAAGAGGCGTCTGGGGGCAATGCTTTGCGCAGGGAAATTGGACCAGAGGACCCACTGTGGTCCCTTCCAACCTGACAAATCCCGCGATTCTGTGGAAGGGACCTCTGGAGAGCGTGTAGTGATGGAATGTGAATGGAGATCACGCTGCTGCCAAGGCAGGGTCACCTGGAGCAGTGGCACAGAAACGTGTCCAGGTGTGTTTTGGTTGTCTCCAGAGAGGGAGAATCCACGATCTCCCTGGGCAGCCTGTTCCAGGGATCTGACACCCTCCATGTAAAGAAGCTCTTCCTCATGCTGAAGTGGAACTTCCTGTGTTTTAGTTCATGGCCATAATAATTCCCAGCACTTTGTTTCTTTGAGGATGTCTGTAGGCCATAAGCGCTGCACGTACCTGGTTGTTCTCATGTCCCTTTCACCTGTGTAATTAAATCCTTCATCCCTTTCTGTTTGCCCCATATCATGTCTGAAGCTGTGGGCTGTGTCTTAACATGTCCTGCTTCCCCATCCTGCTAGGGATGTGTTAAATCCTGGAAAGCAGTGCTGTGACTCCAGCTTTCCAGTGACCTTGTGGGAATTAAGACTAGGAGGGCTGTGAACCTGGATGCTCAGATTGCAACAAATCAGATTGAAATTCTGATTTGTTGGCACAGTCTGGTATCACTACACTGAATAGAAACTCTGCACAAATTGTGTTTAAAACGGGTGTTTGAGCATAAATCACCAGTACAGTCATGCTGGAGTTTGGCATCTGGAAAAGACACATCCAAGTTAGGTTGGTCAAGTGTTTTTAAGGGGTGCTGAGTGCAGAGAGCCAGTTAGGCTGCAGTGGGTCATTTTTAAGCTAGTGCAGGTTGGTAACGAGTTGTGCCAATACACAGATAATGGCCCTACATTAGTGTAGCGAAAGTGGTGATGGCCTTGTTATTTGGATACAACTCCTTGAGGTGACTTAGTTGTTGTAGGTTTGGGTTTGTTTGGTTTTTTTTTTTTTCATCTGTTCCTTCTCTCGTTGAAATGAACACAGAATATGAGCTACCCTCTCACTTTTCTTCTTGGCTGTTACTGTTTTTCTTCTGAACTAAGTGAACTTAAGTGAATATAGAGGAATAAAGGTTGTGGTAGTCTTCTAATTTCTTACAAGAAGACTCAGCTTTATGGAGTTAACCATCTGGGATGTTCAGCAGAAGCTCAGAATACACTTGTGTGATGCCCTCTGAACTTTGCCAGACTGGGAGAGTTTGAATTACTCACCATACAGGGAGAAGGGAAGAGCCCTAAGATACCCTAAGGGTCTGTGAGGTTCCTTGGTAAAACGGGGCAAAAAATGAGGTGGAGAAAATAAAAAGGCATATAGGATCTTTAAGATACTGTATTCTTTGGAGAAATTGGAAGAACTGGTTACTATGATGCAAATTACGAACCTGATAATTGTTTGTTGTTCTGTAGCACAGGCCTGCAGCTTGATCTGCATCTGAGGAGAAAGAAAATGGAGAAAGAGAATACAGACTAACAAGAAGACGTGTTGCTGAATAGGTTGCGTNCTGGTTACTATGAGGCAAATTATGAACCTGGTAATTGTAAACTTGTTTAATATAAAATAATGCCCTTACTTTCAGCAAGTATTATGGATTAGGGCGATCTTTTTTTCCATTTTGTCTGTGGGAATTGAATTATTAAAAATGAGTTATCAGTGCTATTTAATTATTGCTAGATTTTGTTAACATCCTGTTTTATATCTTCTAGTTGAAAGTCATTGCTGTTGATGAACAGCTGAGAGTCATTTATGAGGATAATGTTCATTTTGATAAGGACCTTCCGGAATTTAAGTAAGGCTTTTTATGTTTTACTTGGATAATGTAATTTAAAACTTTGGAGATTGGAGTGGGGGAACTGTTGCTCTATTTGGTCTCATTGGTTTGTGTGGAGACATGGAAAAAAGTCATGCCATGTTCATGTTTCATAATTGGCAAGAGTAATATCTATCTATCTATCTATCTATATATGTATATACATATATACTCTTGCCTTCCTTGTATATAAATATGACAACAGCTACCTACAGGAGATACATTAAGAAAATATATCCCAAAGTATTATGTGTAAATAAACTTTTTTTTTTCTTTTGGGACTTGAGACTCATGGACTTGACTGTTTTTGGGACATGGAATAAGCACTGCCTTTGTGTCAGGGTGGAGTGGTCTTCTAACAGCAAGTTAATTACATGAGGGGATCCTCTGGAAGGCATTTGGAGACAAAGTCATTTGTCTCAAAATAAGATGTAGGATGGCAGTATTTGTTTACTCCAGCAAGAGACAAGAATTGACAAATGTCATTCTTCAGTCACAAGTTTCAATGAACTTCATCTTTGAGGTTCTATTCACAAATGGTGACAGTTAGAAACAACTATGAATTACACAGAGGCAATGAGCAGGAGTCTATCTCGAATCTTACTTCAGGATCAGAGCCTTTCCTTGATGATTATGTACTTTGCAACTGGGTCAAACATGTCACTTCCTAGGAGTTGGCTTTTTCAGGTTTCAAACACCGATCCTTGCTCTTAACATATAAACATTGCAAATTCTCCTTGGTCATTAATAAATCTGAAGAACTTTGCTTGGCAGGGGAAAAAACATGCTGAATTTACCAAGAGAAAATCCTGTTTTTCTGTAGGACTCAAGGTGGAGTCTATATTCACAGTGACAGACTGACAGTCACTTCTCCTGTGCTGATGTGGGTCAAGGTATGAACAAGCTTTATGTGGTTCAACTTCCTCCTCACCCTTATAGAAATGCAGATTTATTCTGAGCAATAGTGAGACATCACTCAAGTCAACATAGTCCTTCTGCTTATATTTTGTTTGTTTTAAGTGTTATTCTGTGTCTTTTGTATGCAAATGCTAATGCTATCAACAAACAGTGGAAGTTGCAAACATTTTGATGGTTTTGTTTGTTTGTTTCTTCACTCTCTGCTGTTACAGCATTCTGTGTGTGAGAAATGCCTTCCTGACTTTCCCTCATTTGAAAGAATAGACTGTTCTTTTTTCCTCCTGCACAAAAGCGGCAGCTGTGAATTTCCCTGGCTTAAATTTGTGTTTTTGTAACATCCAGGTTATTTAAACTGATTTTTTTTTTACAATAAGTTTTGCTAAGCAATTGATTTCACAACTGTCGAGTGTTGAAAGTGCAATTTATTCAATGATTCCCTAAGTGACTTTGAGGTTTATTTTGAAGTACAGCATTCTTTTCTATTTTAAAACAAGGCCTTCCTTGCTTCTGTGCAGGTTCTGCAACACTTGCTCTTGCATGGTCCCATGTAAATTTTTCTTGCTAGAGGGATTCGAATAGTTAAAATACCCGAGAGGTCACAGAACCCCCATTTGTTGATCCACAGTAGTTGGCCAAGGTTTGGTAAATTTGCTTGCTCTTGGTCTTTGGAGACATAACGAAGAGGAACAGCTGTAGTGATTAAATTAGTATTAATATGATGATATAGGTATGTGATGTTTCTTTGGAAGTCGTGTGGTGGTCCATTGTCAAGATAGTCAGGGAAATGCTGATGTAAATGAAACTATGTAAAGTTAGATAAATTTTTTTGTTTAAATTTCAGGAAAATCAAGTTCTTCAGGCAAGAATGAAATTAACTTGAATTAGCCTTATATTAAAGAATCTGTGAATTATCTGACATAGGAGGCAGTGGTATTGAGGCTACCTAATGTCTTGTAGGATGGAGTGCAGGATGTACCCTGTTAGGATTTCATAGATTTCCAAAAATAAGACCAAAAAAAGGGAATTCTGCTTTGTGTCTGGCGCTCTTAAAAGTGATTTTTAGTGAATTGGAATTCTGTAACTCTTGCTTCGTATTTAGATTTCAAAGAATGTATCTTTGTGATTCAGCTTCTTTAAAGATCTTATTTTTCCCCCCATGTGACTCAATTTTTCTTTTATGGACTCTTACTTAGTAAATTAATTTATGCAGCTTCTTGAGAAGTCCATAGTCATTAGCTAATTTTTCATTATCTGCCAATGAACTCTTATCAGTGATGACATGAATTTACTGTTTAATTCCGGATTGTGAGTATGCATAATTTGATAGCTCGTTACAGTGATTCTTGATTCTGTTTGTTGTTTAAGGCCCTGGATATGATCTTGGAAAAGATGAAGTCATCGGGCTTTAACTTCTCTCAAGTCAGAGCTTTGTCTGGTGCTGGCCAGGTTAGTTTATAGAAAAAAAAATCAGTCTTACTGTGTTTCTTCAGTATAGTATAAGGTATAGTGATAAATTTAATTTAAATAATTGTATTGCAGAAGACCATAATGGCATAAAATAAGATCAAAGGTTCTATATAAGAGTTCATAGACACATTCCTCAAGGGAACTTGACAACTGAAGCATGCAAAGCAATCACTAAGAGATAATGGGAGTGGAGGATGAGGTTTGTACTGCAGTTGTTTAGATCAGTGTAGTGCACAAGTACTTGGTTTCCTCTTGTTTTAATTCTCTGTACATAGAGATTCTGAAATGACAGGCGTCATTTTGGATTTCAGCTTGTGGAAAATGGGGTAGGAAAAACCCTGAGGAGCAGTTTGCTAAAAGCATGGTAACATCATGTTGAGCACATTTTTTTGTTGGCTGGGATAAAGATCTGACTAGAACAACAAAACACGAATTATGAGAGTCTTTGATGCAGAAGTGACAAGGATGCAGCCGTGATTTAGCCTGCAGTGCATAATGTCTTTCTTTTTGAGATTTCTGAACCTCACCCTGACTTGCAGTCGGTCAGCCAGTCTCCTGGTCCTGTGGTGAATCAGCATTTCACAAATGATATTCCGGATGAGGACAGCACCAAAGCGAGAGCTAATTCTGACATGCAAGGTTTAACTTACTCATCTTGGTGTATCTGGGACTAATTAATCAAAACTCTTCCTTTGATCTCCATGTTTCATCGATTGCAATTGAAAGTCTGAGCAAAGTGTCTGAAATCGCAGCTGGTAGCAAGGCTCCGTTGTGAATTCTTTGGAAGTTAGTGACTAAGTAACCCCAGTTTACACAAGTGAAAAAGGGAAATGCATTTCCAGATTGCCTGTATTCCCTTTATTTTATTTTATTCCCTTTATTTTACCCACTCTCCAAGGTGGGCAGGCATGTCACTGATATTCATGCTGAAATAGCACAGTGCTAAGTCTTGGCTGTGGAGCCTTGGCTGCAGTTCAAAGAGCCCTCAAAGAAGTATCTGATGCCATTAGCAGTATATTAATGCATAGTTCCCACTAGAGTTTTCAGCAGTTAAAATCATTTTCTGGTTTAGTACATGCTTTGCTCAATCTTAGAGTCTTTTAATGAGACACTTGATTTGAAAAGGTGCATTTTTTGGTCTCAGTCTTGAGGGAGATCTCTTGTGCCTTGGAGTTTAAAATTCAGACCAGGATATGAACATTGCAGGTTAGAAGGGCATTTCCGACTCCTATTTCTGTATTTCTTACAGCAACATGGGAGTGTGTACTGGAAAAAAGGAAGCATCCAAGTTTTAAAGAATGCATCACCCGAATTGCCTTTACATCAGTCACTAAAGGTAAAGTGCACAAAAGTTCTGGAGGGAGAGCTGCACTCTCCTTTTTCTGATGCTTATATGTTGCTTTATTCCTTGCAGGCATCTTCTATTGTTTGGCTGAATCTCATGCCCCTGCAGCATAAATGAAATGTAGTAGGTATTCCTTCAGCTCCAGGGCTTTTGGCATTTTATTTTCTTCTGAGTGACAGCACATTCTGCTTTAAAAGCTTACAGGTGCCAGTGGGTGTCCCAGGGTCTTTCTGTGTCAGAGTAAGAGCCTGTTTGTTCTCTTAGGAAATGTAAGATTTTTATAAACAGCCTGTAAATATTTTACATTTTTGATGTATTTGTATTAACAAAAAAATTGTGGTGTCAAAGACTGCTGTACTTGAGTTTCCATGCAGTGCTTGTGATTTAATTAGAAAATAAACATACATACACGTATATATATATAGTATATAAAAGACCAGTTTACACATACCTCTGAAAAGATGGAAGTGGACTTAAAATCCTAACCAAAGTAGGACTTAAAATCCTGACCTTAAGTGCTGTGTGGACTTAAAATCCTAACCAAGTACCTCGTTGAACCTCAACATTTTGTATGTGTGTGACTGGTAAGTTTCGAACATAGATCTGACAAACTTCTATTTAAAAACAAAAATAAGATGAATCAACTTTCCTCTGGAAGACCTTTGCCTTTCTTACTTTAGGATCAGAAAGGACAGTTGTGTGTTGAAAGAGAGACTTTTGTGTTACTGATGTAATCATTTACAATGGTTAGTTTTGGAACTACTTTATATGTGTCAAATTCCTGGAAATGGGACTAAAATGCTCTCTGCTGATGCACTAAGCCTAAATTGTATTCTCAAATGGTTATCCCAATCATTAGATAGAAGTCTGTTAGTAGAGCTGGGGAGAGATAGTCTGATTGTTTGGAGAGGAGTTCTAAAAGGGTGTTGGGATTTTAGCTACCAGAGGAATGTACTGAGACCCTGTGCTGCAGGGGCTGTGAAGTAACAGCAGAAAAAGCCTGTTGCTTCCCCCTGGTGCAAAGTTGGGTTTGAACCTTTCACCACTGACCAACGTGCTTTCTGCAATTACCAAGAGGAGACCAGAAGGCATCTCAGAGAACTGAGCTGGGATTCCGATAACGTACGGCTGCTGTATTTTTATTACTCTAGTAGGGATTTCTCCGAGATCAGACTGGCTAATAAAGAGTATTGTTCATTACAGGGTTGTTTTTCTGTCAGTAACAGCCCCATCTGGATGGATTCCAGCACAGCTTCCCAGTGCAGCACGCTGGAGAAGGCCGTGGGGGGAGCCCAGCACCTGGCGAGGATCACGGGCTCCAGAGCCTATGAGGTGAGGAATGGCTGGGGAGAAACTCCTCAGCAGAGTCTTGGGATAGAAGCAATTCTGCTGTCACAGGGAACTGCAGCAGGTAACCCTCAGCCATTAACTGTGAAAGTGAGAGTTTTTGGAGAACCCCCAACCATATTGTGCTTTGCGTTAGTCTCACAAAGGAAGATGGGGAAATTTTAAAGTAAAATTAGGCAAACACTGGAAATTATGTTGCAGGAGGCAGTTGACTTGAGCTGTTGCATTTGGCCAGTGGTTCCCAAATACAGTGTTTAGTGGTCATGCTCACAGTATCAGGGCCTGATTGTCTCCTGGGAACACCCTGTGCAGCCACATTTCTGTTGGGATGGCAATCCATTTTGTGTTACAGGTTTATTTGGGGCAAATCCCTCCACCTATTTGTGAATCACTGCTCTAGGTTACCTCTCCAATTTAAAGATTGGCCTTTTCCTATTCCCTGGAGGTATCTCAGCACCTGGCTACTCATGTTGTTGGTTCAACAGGATAAGGCCTTTACCTCCCAGATTGATGATTCTGTTTTTGAAACATCTTGCAAGGTTCATGGACCGTGCTGAAATCAGACTCTGCATGCCACTAACAGTTTATTTTTAATTTGTTAAATGTTAAGGTTTCAATGTTGGAAGATTTTTTTTTATTATTATTTACTATTATATGTGGATGAAAAAAACCTATTCTTACAGCTATTTTTAGCCTGTGCTGGAGCTGCTGCTTTGAGTATGAAACTTTCTGCTTTGCTCCCAATTCACCTGCCTCATGGGCAGGTACATAGATTTAGTAGCTTAAACCTTTTCAAGGGTTTGAAGGCAGGATTTGAATTGTGCTGGTTCCTGTGCACAGAATAAGTGTGAATTATTGCATTGAACTGTCATTTCTGAAATGTAAATTATGGATAGTAATGCTTTTTTTTTTTCAAAAGGTGAACAAAATTCTCATAATGAGACTACATGTTATACCCTGTTTAGTGCAGATTGCCTGCTGTGCACTGACTTTCATCATGCATCAGGCAAATTAAATATCCAAAGTGCAATGTACTGAACTCATTACACAGAGTTAATGATTATTGACTCCATTTAGGGTTTGTGTTTCTAAGCATTTGCATTTCTTTCTCAGCGTTTTACAGGAAACCAGATAGCAAAGATTTACAGCCAGAATCCTGAGGTCTACAAGCAAACTGAGGTTGGCTTTACTTCAATATGCTTATTGGAAAACACAGTTGAAAATCTTTTAAAATTAGTTTCGTGGGCATGTTTTTACAGACCTTTTTACTAAAGAGTATTTTGATTCTTGTGTTTGAATTTTAGCCGAAAATTGAAAATTTTATTATTTTATTTTTTGTTTTGTTCAATTATTAGTAGCTACGCAAATAAAAATCAGACATTAGTTCTATTTTGAATGTTACATTCGTCAAGCTGGTATTAGAGCTTTAAACTGAAGTTGATGGGGGAGGAGAGCCTCAGCCCGTCCCACTCCTGCCAGTTTGATGTCAGTGCCAGCAATAGATACCCAGAGCCTGGAGAGAGATGGCAAGTTAGCAGGAGAGCATCTGAAGAGCAGCATCAGCCAGTAAGTCACCTTCACAGTATTCACAGTATTCACAGTATAGATAAGGCTGGAAAGGACCTCAAAGATCATCTAGTCCAACCTATAGCCCAACTAACCTATCATCTACATCTAGATCATATCACTCAACACCTCATCCAGCCTACCCTTAAACACGTCCAGGATTGGCAAGTCAACCACCTCTGCGGGCAACCCATTCCAAATCCGGATCACTCTTTCAGTAAAAAACCTTTTCCTAATATCAAGTCTAAACTTCCCCTGCTGAAGCTTAAGACTGTGACCTCTCGTCCTGTCCCCAGAGACCAAGGAGAAAACACCAGCCCCCACCCAATTACAACCTCCTTTCAGGTAGTTATAGACAGTGATAAGGTCACCCCTGAGCCTTCTCTTTTCTAGGCTAAACAGACTCAGCTCCTTCAGCCTCTCCTCATAGGGCTTATCTTCCAGCCCTATGAGCCCTATGGTACAGTAAAGTACCATCCTAGTTGCCCTTCTCTGAACTCATTCCAGCACCTCAACATCTTTCTTGAACTGAGGAGCTCAGAACTGGTTACAATACTCAAGGTGTGGTCTAACCAGCGCCGAGTACAGTGGAAGGATAACCTCTCTTGACCTACTGGCCACACCATTCTTGATGCAGGCCAGGATGCCATTGGCCCTTTTGGCTGCCTGGGCACACACTGCTGGCTCATGTTGAGTTTGCTGTCAACTGATACCTCTTTCCACCTGACCATTCTCTAAGTAATCCATCCCCAGCCTATAGTTCTGCTTCTTCATTGGGGGCTCAGCTTAAATGCCTCTGTGAAAACACATATTGCATGGGGTGCAAACAAGAGGAGTTAGAGATGTGCACACACCTGCAGGGTTATGATCCCGTTGGCATCAATTGTATTTCTTCTGAACTAGTTTATCTGAGAGGATTCAGAAAATCATAGATTCTAGTGAGGTAGTTATAAGTTTATAGACTTAGAGATTTTAGTGAAACAGTGAAATTTTAGTGAATTTTAGAAGAATTTTAGAAGAATTAGTAGATTTTAGAAGCATTCACTGGGCTTGAAATTTAAGATCTGATATTAGAGGTAAGAAAGTCTTGTTTCCTGGTTGTGAAGCATAAACAGAACAAGGTCCTAGCCGAGGCATAGGGCAAAGGAATGTGAAATATTGGAGCTGATGGGTCAAAACGCTTAAAGCAAGGTATAAATTTATGACATAATGCTGAAGGGATGCATATTCATGGAATAATTTGCACACGTATAAGACAGATATATAAAGATGGGTGACAAACCTGTGGCGGGGGTTTTGGCACTTGACAGAGCTGGGAGGCACTTTGCAGGCCAGAGATGTTCTTTCCTTGTTCCTGGGGCCAAAAATAAATCTTTTCTATAGCAAGCAGGCAATTACCTTGAGTCTAACTGATTTTCCTTAAATCGTACTCACAGCACAGAATTAGAAATTTGTCAGCTTTTTTGTCAGCTTCTTGAGAATGGATAATACTTGATCATGCAGAAATCTCTGTGGTAGCCAGTTAACTCGGTAGTTCACACAGCAGATGTGAAGTGGAAGGAAGTTCCTGTTGAGTCAGTGTGTTGTGTCACATGGCTAGGGCATTTTTTTGGCCAATATTAGAAACCCTGCAGCTGGATTTAGTGCAGTTGGAACATACCTTGAGGCTGAGCTGCAGGTAGTGGTTTGGTTCTTCTCATCCAGTCTTTTCTTAAACACCTCGTCCCTGGAGGTGTTTAAGGGTAGACTGGATGAGGTGTTGAGGGTCATGATATAAATGTTACAGCTGATAGGTTTTAGTTGGATTATTGGTTGGACTTGATGATCTTCAAACTCTTTTCCAACCCTATCAACACTGTGATACTGTGGTTCAAAGCTGAGAGTAACCCCTGGGAGGTCTGGGGTCTCAGCTGGGAGGAAGGCAAGGGGTCACATAAAGGTGCTGGCAGAGCTTCTGAAAAGCTTGCAGACCTGTCCTCTGGGTGCACCAGAGCAGGGTTTCTTGGCATTTCCCCTCTTTTCAGCACACAGGTGGTTTTGTGTTTGGGATTTGTTTCTTAGAAGGTGTTTTTTCTTGAAATGAGATTCTGTGATAAACCAAAATTGTGAAGTAATCTGTGATAACGTAGAGTGTGCTGATATACTGGGTGTGTTTTGTGTGTTTCAGAATGCAAAGAAATTAACAGCTTTTATCATTTTAGATTGATATCTGCTGTATTACTGAGACAGTCAGCACTGAATAATCCTTGAAAGAGTATTTTTGTGTGCTTTCTGTGCCTAACATTAAACATCTGTTAACATTTGCTGCTTCCAATTACTTAATTATTATGGGACTCACTACTTCTCACTGTTTCTTGCAGAGAATCTCTTTGGTTAGCAGCTTTGCAGCTTCCCTTTTCCTAGGAACTTATGCACCCATTGACTACAGTGACGGTAAGTGTGTGAGCTTTTCTTGTAGTAACAATTTAAAAAGGAAATTTTCCTTTTCATCCCCACCTTACACAAAAAGGGGACAAGGTCTCTGCCATTTGTTTTCAGTCTTTAAACTTTATTGACAAGTATATTAGACCTTAAGCTGAGTGAGTCCTTTCAGTTCAGCTTATCTATCCCCATCAGACTCTGATTCCCACTTCTTTAAAATGGATCCAGTGGCAAGATTTTGAAATGAAATGGTAGATTTTTTTCATTATCTTATGATGTTGAAATATCTTTCAAAGCTATCAAAAAATTGTGTATTTGCTCCTTGGGTTTGCTGGTTTAGCTCAGAGTTGAACACAATGTGAACGTGATGTATGTTGTGATTATTTTTTCCCCACCTAACTGGGGTATGGGTCTACAACACAAGGATGATTTAAAAATGAATGAGGAAAAAACCCCCAAAACCTTAAATGAAGAAAAAAAGTACTGAACCCATATTTAAAAAAAAAAATCTTCCATATCTCTCTATTCATCATAACAAAGACAAAAAAGTGGCAAGGCTACTGTCTCTGTTTTCTGCTGTGCGTTATCTCAGTTATCCAGCTTTTGTATGGCAATTTTAAATGACAATTACAAAAGAAACCATTTTCCTTGGAGCTGTGCTGTTATTTCTAAATAACATTTTTGATTCCTGCTCTGAAACTAAGAGAAGATATATTTCAGAGACAAAAAGTTAGATAACAAGGCTCTCTAAGGAATTTTTGCATTATAGAGCCAGAGTTGACACCCATGTGTTAAGCCAAACTCATTTTTTCTCCTTTGTTGTTCCATCAAAGCTCATAGGAAAAGACAAGACACCTCAATTTTAGCTAATGGACAACTGACTCGGTATCAGACCTTCCAGTTATACTTGAGACCTTACAAATGGCAAGGCAGTCCATGCTTATTTTGAAACACTTGTGAGATTATTACATCTGTCTTCTGGTCCTTTTCTGTTAGCCTGGTATTTTCACAGCAGATTTTTTTTTGTTTGGTGAATTATTTGCACAATAACTAAAAGTATATATGTATATTTTTAGAAAAAATTCCTATAGTGTTACTTGTCCTTTTCTATTTGGAAGCAAGTGGTGAAAACCCATGGTTTTTCAATTTCAGAACATGAAAATTTCAATGTTTGAGAACTAGAATATCTTAAACTAAAGAAAATTAAAATTTCCTTAATTGGAAAATTCTCATTAAAAATGTGTTGCACTTTTCAAACAGTTCCAGGAGTTCCTGTTCTGTTACACCTTTGGATATTTATGGAACTTCAATAAATGTTATCTGCTGTTCAGAGCACGTAAGATTATTAATGTGTGAAAAAAAAAGATAAGAGGACTAAGCAGGATGTTACAGTTCTCTTCACAAGACAAAAGACATTCTGGCATTGTAAGCTATATTTTGCCTCATTCATTCCTTTCTTCTGTTAACAATAATGAGAGAGAATTTTAATCCCAGTAATAAAATATAAGTATAGTGTATGCAGTTGTTATTTGGATGCAGCTGAAAAACTTGTTTTGTTGTCATTTACAATTTCTTGCAATTCATTTGATCTTTGAAGTTGCACCTGTGTATTGTACTTTAAAATGCATCTCTCAAAATAATGTTCGGATAATAGACCTATTCTTCATTTCTGTAGATTTAACTTCAGGTCATATCATCTTTAAAAGACCCTGTCAAATTGTTTAGCTCTGCACAATAACTTATCTCTCTAAATTGGCAGGTTATTGTAGGAAATGTGCTATTCAGTTTTGGGATTTTTTCCTTTTCTTCTTAAAGGTCCAATCTCATAAGGTTCAAGTCACTCCTTGGGAATGGCTGAGCACCCTGGGTGATTGATTTAAAAAAAAAAAAGAAATTACATTCTGTTGGAATGAAGAATGATTTTCATTTGTATTGTGCAGATGTTAAAAAGTGAGATACATTTGAGACCTAAACAACTTGAACACTTGGGGCATTGTTTCTTTTAGAAGACACCTTAAAGAACAGCAATTCAGCTTTTGACCTAGAGAAGCTTTATCTTCTGAAATGCTTTTCTAAGAGCCTTAGGCAACTCATAGCTTAGCATACTTTGTTTTTTGTTGTTCTATCAAAAAAGGATGTGTTGGACTCAAGCCTTTTCGAGAGGAGTGTGGTGGGTTTGAATTTACTCCTAATGCAGCTCGTGTGGTGCCAGCAGTTACACTGCTCATGGTTTGAGCTCTCTGAGGAGGCAATCCAGAGGGCTGTAACACACATGCACTTAAGTGCTTATGAACACTTGCAAATATTGATCTTGACTTTGTTGATTAATAAAACCAGTTAGTCTGCATCGTTTGGTCATTGCAATTAAAGTGTTTGTGTATTTCTCCCCTTCCCACAAGTGTTCAGGCACTTGCACTGTTGTATATGTAGTAAATATTAGCAAATCCTGATTGTGTTCCTGGTCATTTTATGCTAAAAGTTTGCAATTAAATACAGAATCCTATTCATTCACATATTGACTCTTTCTTAATTCCTTACCAGATCATGGCCTTGGCTATTTACCTTCACTGCTGATGGGGTGCCCATTTGGAGTGACAAGTTGAAAGGCTTTTTTCCCTTCCCTTAGTTCTCAGGTTATTACTGATTTTGTAGTTTAAACTTCTGGTGTAGATCATGACCAGAGGTGCTAGAGTTAGGAACTCAGCATGCATCACTCCTTGTGTAATCAAAGTAGCATTTAGCTCTGGTTTTTATTTTCCACTGACTAAAGAATCTCATGCCCACAGCTGGATAGGAGGAATCCAGGCCAACAGGTTAATAGTTCTTGTAAAAGACTTGCTTCACATCTTTAAATGAGTTTCTGAGGTTGGGGCAAATTAGCTCATCTCCCTTTTCTCAGGGCATGTTAAAGTCTTTGTGCCATTAGATCTACCAGTTGATAGACTGAAGTGTTAGTTCTGTATAATATAAGCATTCGGATATAAAAGTGGTTTTCCTGTTTTAGTCAGGAAAGATTGGAGTCTGCCCTTATGTCTTGCAAAATTGCTCTGGTGGACTCTGGTTAAATGTTTCTCAAGGTTTGTGGGGCGTGGAGCAAGAAGGAAAACAACCACACAAAACAACTACCCATTTTCTAGTAAAATTCCTATTTATTTAAAGATTCCATTCCTCACTGATTAATTTAGTTTATTGAAGTAGTTCTTGGCTTTTAAAGTATGGACTTTCCAAGGAAAGTTACAGAATTGTGTATTTCCTCATGGAAAGCCTTGTTATGCTTGAAAGTATGGAACACGTGGCTGCTCTGCACACCCTCTGCCTCAGGGAAGTGCAGACTGGGCTGAGTTTACCTTGGCAGGACTCAATTTCCCCCTGGAAGGAGGTGATGGCAAGGTTTAAATCTAGGTCCTAAGAGTGATCTCCCATGGAGGACTGAGAGAAGCTTGGGTTATTCCTGTGTCTCAGCTAGAGAGTGCAACAAGATTTGAAAAGCTTGAAGGTGTTCTGATGGAAGTAAATTTCAGGTTTTCCCACTGTGCTCAACTGAGAATGTGGCTGAGTTTCTGAGATAAGTTGTGGGCTAAATGGTCTTTGAAATTAAAATGTTGTTCATCTAGTAGTGTAAATCCATCCCACCCAGGGGGGAATTTCTTCCCTGTCCTCAGGTGAGCACAACACACCTTCAAGTGACATTGCTGCATTATCTTTGCTTAATTGTAGTGAAGCCTTTGTCTAAGGTAGAAGATTTGGAAAGGAGTTGATGGGGGGAAATCAATGTTCTTGTTATTACTCTTAATTTGGGAATACATAACTGAATTTTCTAGTGCAGTGTGCATCAGAAAAGCATTTTCTGATCGTTTTACAGGTGAAAACTCTCCAGAGTTTTATGCTTAGAAGAGCTGAAGTCATTCTCTTCATATGTGAAACGTGCATCTGTAAATTTTCTGTTGGTGGAACTTTCTGATACATTGATATCTTTGTTCAATCCTATGCACTTCCTGTTTTGATCTGTATCTGTCTTGTAGGTTCTGGTATGAACTTGCTGCAGATTTGGGAAAAGCTGTGGTCAAAGTCCTGCCTTGATGCTTGTGCCCCTGGATTAGAGGAGAGACTGGGATGCCCTGTACCCTCCCACTCAGTCCTGGTATGTGCCTATCTACAGGAGTTACAAGAAGCAACTGGGATATTTTGCTGAGAGTTCTGTAAATAGCACTTGGAGTGTGTTTGTGTGTGCACAGAGATGACCATGCACGGTTATCCTCAGAGCAAACTGCTTGATTTAATATTTCCAGTTGTGTTGTGAATGTGTATGCCACAGCAGATACATCTTTAAAAACTATTAGCTGGCATCTGTCATAGCTTTGATCTCACAGGTTCACAGGTTATTCTGAGTTGGAAGGGACCCACAGGATCATCTAGTCCAACTCCCAAGCGAACGCCCGCTCAGGGATCAGACCCACAAGTGTGGAACCACGGGCACCATGCTCCATTCACCCAAGGCTCCCACCATCTAGACCATGTCACTGAGCTCCTCATCGAGTCTTCTCTTAAACACCTCCAGGGATGGTGACTCCACCACCTCCCTGGGCAGACCATTCCAATGAGAGATCACTCTCTCTGTGAAATACCTCTTCCTAACATCCAGTCTAAACCTCCCCTGGCGTAGCTTAAGGCCATGTCCTCTTGTTCTTGGATTCTTGCATGCCCTGGGCTATGATGGGAGAATTTTTTGTTTATGCTCCAGTGATAAGAATCTTTGAGGTCCTCTCCCATGCCCACACGCACCTGGTCACTGCAGGAGTGTGCACGGATATTTATTACTGCAGAAACAGAACCCAACATTTGCATTTCTTGACAGAGACCTTGTTTTAAACTGTTTGTAGAGTTAATGAGGTAATCTCTGTGAATAATTTGAGATATTTAAAGCTCCTCAGCTCACATAGCATAATGGTGAAATCAAATCAAGCCTCACATCTCCTACAGTAAATGAGTTTAGTCTTACTACCCAGCACAAAAAGAGCTATTGCTTTAGCTGGGGCACATGTAAAACAGCACAGATACCCATCACCTGATCCCTCTGAATTCAGTGCTGATCTGTAATGGAGAGGGACATATAAAAAAATCCTTAGAGATGCCTTTGTATTTTTTCACAGACAGTTTTCTTCTCCTGTTTTTTTCTCTATGGCTATCAAATGCGGCTTAAAAGAATGTAGTTCTTGACCTTTAAAATAATAGGGGTCATATTCCAGCATTTGATGCTCTGATGTATATTAATGTTGTGTTTCCTCTTATGTTTGCATTGAATTTATAATTTCTGTGTATTAATATTCATGTATATGTGCAAAACAGATAGATGTGTTTATGTTACTTGATGTGAATAACAGGAGAAAGACCCAAAGCTAAAATGCTATTATTTACTAACCCATTTCAAAATCTAATCTGAGGGTGCTTCTGTGAGGTTCTCAGCAACAAGAAGAAGTAGTTTAAAAATTTTTTAAATGTTCATTTATACCTTAAATTCATGGAATTATTATTGTAGCTTCTCTTTTTTTTTCCTCAATTCTATGTTAAAAGACATTATGTCATACATTGCAAGATTATGTTCTATTTTTTAAAATTTTCCCCCTCTCTTTCTTTCTTTCCTTAGGGCCCCATTTCTCCATATTATAGTCAGCGTTATGGGTTTAGCCCAGACTGTAAAATAGTAGCATTTACAGGAGACAATCCAGGTGAGATGATTAACTGCGTAAGATTCAATGAATATGATTATGTATGCACTAAAATTCTAAATCAATCTCACTGATTCTCAGATGCTCCCTATACAATGAAAGAATATCCTGTTTATCAGTGTTAATTCCTCTTTGCAGCACCCTTTCATCACCATTTCTTCTGAGATAGAGACATGTTGGATAAGATGTGTATGACAAATTAAATCTCTTTTGCCAAGTAATCAGAGGTGAATTCATTTGCCTCTTGATAACTTCAGGGGTTTTTTTGCCTGCCCCTAGAAAACGATCTTTACTATGAACTGCTAACATTTTAGCTTAGAAAATATGAATTTAAAAATGCTCTTACATCTTTTCAAGTAAAAGGTGGAGATGGACCTCATTGCCTTTATCTAAGAATTAGAGTTGTCCTTTTAACAGATTGGTAGATCTCAGTATGAGGGAGGGTGTCAGTTTAGGGTCATGTTTTTGAATCCTAGAGACTTTTTCAGTGTAGAGTAAATTTTTCTCTTTCTTCAGATTGTGAAAATAAAATACCTGTGTTACAGGAGCATATGCAGGTCTGAGTCATGACGAAGGCTTCAGCATGATATATTTTACATTCATATCCTGGGAGCTGGGCAAACTCTGAATTTCCCAAAAGTACAATTTTTTCTTCTAGAGATTCAAATCCAGCTTAGTCCGATAAATATGTGAGTAGTCTGATGAAAGTGGGAGTGTTTCTTCTTTAAAGTGTGTTGTTAATCAAGGGTCCACTCTATTTTGAACTTGAATACATAATCATGCAGTTCTGTAGTCTTTTGTCTTGAGCATTTTGGTTCTATTAAAAATCACTTCCTCATGCAAATGCTCTGCACATCTTTTATGGTGATAAGCCAAGGCCATCACGAGCATATTTGCCATTTATATTGCACTTTGAGATGGTGAATGCAATGCATTATGATGTCTCATACAATAGGCTGTAATTGAGTCAAAGAAATACCTTTTCATCTGAGATTCTTTTTTACTTGCAGCATCATTGGCAGGGATGAGACTTCAAGAAGGAGATATTGCAGTAAGTCAAAACATACTCCTGAAAACTGTCCCTGTCCTTGAATACTTGACACACAAGAAATGTAAATAGTTGTAGGTTATCAGTTATACCTGCTAATGTTGATTTTCTCTTTATTGAATTTACTCTTGTTGTATTTCTATCATCTCTAAGCTGCCTTAAAGAGTTTAAGTAAACTCTTGTGACTATTTTTAACTAATGCTCCAGACATTAAATGCTAAGTCCCCATCGAGTATGTATTTCACTGGCATGACAGCCTAAGTCACAGCTAGCTTCAACACAAATCCAATTGACTTAATGTGTAATTTAAAAACAATTAGTGGTAATAACAAATGGTTTTAATTTAATTTCTGTATTGCTTTCCATGCACATTGTGATAACGCTTCAATTATTTTTTCCCCCTCCAGATTAGCCTTGGCACAAGTGACACATTGTTTCTCTGGATCCAAGAGCCAACTCCTGCCTTAGAAGGTCATATCCTCTGCAATCCTGTTGATTCTCAAACCTATATGGCTCTTTTATGGTAATATCATTTATTTTTTTGCACATCTGGGATCAATATCATCTATTCCTTCCTCTGTGTTAGTGTCTTTTATTTCTTTTGCAAAATGATAATGAATAGAACATTCAGCATTCTCTACGGTACACGGCAATCTCCTGCTGAAACATTTCCATCCATGTTATAGCACTCCTATTGTTTAATTTGAGTAACTGAGACTGCGGAGTTGCGAAGGATAAATTCTCCCAGCAATAAAAAGCTGAAATTATTTTTGCGTATGCACAGAGCCAGTTCACTGTGAACCTCAGGTAATACATTTGATGTACAGGAATAACAAATCTTCTGAAACAGAATGTGAAATGCATGAAGCTCGGCCGGGCTGGGTAACTTCTGTGCTCTTCTGGTGGTCCAGAGGGGACAAAATGGGGTAGGTGAATCACAGAATCAGTAAGGTTGGAANTGTTCTGGGACATATTAGACAGTGCCTGAGGAAAACACAGATCCCATGAAACCCAGCTGAGAGAATGATCCTCATGGTACCTTCAGGCTGCTGTGATCTGGGAGTTGTTTGTCCCCTCATCAGCCAAGTGGGTGGAAAGGTGGCCTGAAGTCATGTTTGCCCTCTCTGAGTTACTGTGTTCTGGGTGAAAACTTCCAGGCCAGGTCAGAGTGTTCATGAAAATATTTGCAAGTAATATGCTGGTAAATTTTGCATCTAAATCCCCTGGACTGTAGATGCTTGAAACTCAAAACTTCAGCAAATCTCAAGTCTGCCTTTGAGCTGTACTGTTGAGTCTTGTACAGAAGTAGAGGCCAGTCAGAAGAGTGTTCATGAAGTTGAGTTCAAAAGTATGATGTTGATTGCAAGCTACTGAGTTTAATAACATGATTTCCCAGCAGGTTTTTGCTTATTTATTTATGTTTAATTTTTTAAAAAATTTACATTCAAATTTCTCTTTTACCCCATAATTTCCCTACTTTAGCTGTGTAAAAGAGTTATATAAACAACCTGCTTGTAATAGGAAAGGAGATACTGAGGCATTTCTCTAAATAACTGTTACACTGCTGTTCTTTTACTGCAGCTTAACGTGGTTTGGTGGTGGCCTTGGCTGTGCTGAGTTAATGGCTCCTGTTCCTTCCTAGTAATTTCTGACCTGACACTGTCCCTTTTGCACCAATGTCCCTTTATTTTTAGAATATTAGAGTTAATAGGAAACCCTCAGTAGAAAAAGAATGCCTGAGCTGCCAGGCAGATTATTTATATAGAAAACTGAAGTAACTTCAGGTTGTGCTACTGAGCAAGTTCAATAATTTCCTTGCCCTCATTTTGGATATTTCTGTCCCTCTCCTGCTGAGTTGCTGTGTGCTGGAGAGTGTTCAAATTGCCTTCCCCTGGGTATGAATCCAGTGCTGCAGTATTTTGCAGGAGGGAGATATTCCTAAAGAGGGTGACTGTATAAAGGGTGGAAAGGCCATAAACACTGAAGAGATGCAGATTTTAGTGCATGGTTTGTTAACCATGTTTGACCACAGCCTGCAAATGTAGCTGTTGTTCCTTTCCTTTGCCAGAACCTGGCACAGAGCAAGACCTCCTAAGTCTTGTTGGACTCAGGCTGGTTTCATACTGGTACCATGCCCCTGAAATCATCAATGCAATGGAGAGACTCTCTACTGCTCCTTGCAAGTCATCTCAGAGTGAGCTTTGGAGCATGGTGTGAGAGTATTTCTCTGAGGAGATGTCTCAGCTTTTCAAAGCTAGGCTGGGTTTAATGTGGCCTGCCAGACCAGATCTAAGCTCACTTGGTGAGGTCACCAGCATCCCTGCACTGTGTCCCTCAACATGTCCTGTAATATTTGTTTTCTCTCTTATCTCATTTTCTCCCTCCCTGTTTCTTTCCATAATGAAGTGATTGTATCTTTTAACTTGGTTGATTCAGCTGATAAACCAATGTCAACTAAAGGAGCAAAGTGCTTAAAAAATCTAGAGCCAAACATTTTGGAAAATGCATATGGTATGTTTGTGTGTTTCAGTTTTAAGAATGGTTCTCTGATGAGAGAGAGGATCAGAGATGACTGTGCTTCGGGCTCCTGGGATGAATTCTCCAAAGCCTTATCATCCATGGATGCTGGAAACAATGGAAACTTGGGTATGAGCCTTGGCAGGGCTGGGAGCTCTATGGTTAGACACATACTTGAGTGGGTGTTGTGCCTAATTTTTTTCTTGGGTCGAGATAAAGACCAAGAATTAAGTTAACTAGAGCAAGGGAAATTGCTCATGTGTATCTAGAATTGGTCTGTTGATGGCCTAGGAGTCATGATACTTTTCATTGGAAGGGTGATATAGTAACATCTTACCTGTAGAATGTTTAAAACTAGTAATTTCTGAAGGAGGCTTTCATTAAAGTTTGTTTGTTTGTTTTTCTGAAGACTCAAACCAAGTGAATGACTCTTTCTCAGTCATTACTCTGGAGGCTTGTTCATGCATGTGAACAAAGCAGTAATGTCAAGGGATACCCAGACATCCTGAATTTTTCCCAATGTATGTCACAGAGTCATTTCATCTCTGTTTTATCCCCATGTTATGGTAAATGAATGAAATGATGATGGAAATATTTTTAAAATACTAATAAACCCATGGATTTGAAGGTTCACATTATTTTAATTCCTGTAGTTTAACATTTTACAAGTCTATTACACAGCTCTGAGATAAGCTCTTGAAAGGTGAGCATATGTGTAATCAAGATTAAAATTTAACCACTGCAGAGCAGGCTATGAAATCATCAACATCATCCTAGGTGTGAATTGATATGAGTAAAATTAATGTGAAAATTGTGGGTAGCATAGTTTTGAAATGTAGATATTTAAGCTATAGAGGACTTCACTCCTTAGGAAAGTGAATTTAAGGTACAGCCTCTTGACACTGTGAGATTAGATTTTTCATTTTTAGAAGCTCTGTTATGTTCCTGTCAAATCCAGTCTCTGTGGGATTTTAAAATGACCAGGAATCTCTTTGCACTAGAAGAGAAATCAATTCAGGTGTTTTAGAAAATGGGAAGAAATTATTCTAAAACCCCGAAGTCAGCCACTTTAGACAACATTAAGAAAAACCTGACAGTTGACGAAAATATTGTTACAGGTATCAAGGATACCAGGAAAGTGTCTTAAAGTTTTTAAATTTGTATTATCACTAGGATATCTCAATCCTCTATAAAATGGGTGTTTTGTGGAAGCCATCTCCAATAACCTGTATGTAAGAATTACTGCATTTTTACATATATACCCAGAGGTTATATCTATAATCTGAGTGCCTGGGAGATGCAGAGCAAAGGTGTAACTGGTTAGGCATCCACCCTGTTATGCCTTGTTCCCTGCTGTATATCCCTTGACTCCTTATTGTGTGAGGAGATGCCTCTGCAGAGGTTTGGAGGAGTCAGATAGGAAATTTTTTGGGATATACGTCTCTTGACAGGACCTGCAGACAGTGTTGGTTACTGGGAAGTTTTCAGAATTTTAACCAAAAAGTTTATGTGTGCTAAAACACAGGTGGTTTTTTTTTTTCCTAATAATCATAGGGTTCCTAGGGCAGCATGGCCTTTCTTGCCATCAACACAGAAGAATTCTCACAGTTTTTGCCTAACTGTCTACAAAGCATTACTGCATTTCTTCAGATTTCATCAAAACTATTCAGAGACCAGCTCTGTTTCGTGACTTGAAATATCTGATGTTCTCTAATAAGCTCATGAAATCTAATCCAGTGCATGTAGTGTTTAAATATTCCTGTATTCTTCTTATTAACTTCCCATTTTTCTCTGGGTGTGGGTTTTTTTTATCTTCTTTCACCCTTGCATATGACCTACTCAAACTATTTCTAGTATTAGTGTATTATCTATGTTACTTGCACCCATGTGTGTTCTGGTTGATGTGTCCTCTTTTGTAGGCCTGTTGTTTATTACATTGTTTGGATGCCTAGAATGAGACATGCTTAAGATCCACATTTTGTAAACTGGAAGAATCATAGAATTGTAGAATATCCTGAGTTGAAAGGGACCCACAGGGATGATTGAAGTCCAGCTCCTGGCTCTGCACAGGAGGACCCCAAGGGTCCCACCATGAGCCTCACAGCATTGTTAAGAAGTTAAATTTGAGAAATGTGTGTACTCAGATTAGTGAAGAAACAGGCTATGTGGTGACTCAAATGTGCAAATACATGATAAATGTTTATTATCATTTTAGCTGTGTGCAGAAATAAGACTGCAGCTTTGGGCTGGGAGCAAACATGACACTCTTTAATGTTCCTTGGTGCAGGTTTCTACTTTGAGGTGATGGAAATTACTCCTGAAGCAGTTGGGATTCACAGATTCAACAGAGACAACCAAAAGGTATTAATAATCTAGTTCATGGCTCAGACCTTGAAGGAGTGCTGTCAAGGCTACAAATCTTTGCCATTATCTTTTTTTCTCCCCTTCTGTCTTAGATACTTGGTCTCCGGTTTCATTTATTGATGTTAAGTCCCTGGGATAATCTTCATAAGGAAATATTTGGTCTGTAGCTTAAGAGTATCTACAGTGCAATGTCTGACCTAGAACTTACATGGTATTTTTTTATGAAATATTTTCTTTACTGGAAAACATGGAATTACTGGACCCAATATTGTCTTTGAAACAGGATTAACTTAAAGCTTATTGTGAGTTTGGTACATGACTTAGTCCTCCTCTTCTAAGTTTCAGACACACAGATAAGGATGTGTTGAAACTTTGGGTTATAATATTTTGGTTTTTATCTTGTTCTAAATGTGTATATAACCAAAGACCTCATTTTGCTCTCCTGCATGTCTTCAAGTAATCTACACAGTGGTATGTGAGTAAACACAGGCTCAAGTCCAAGTGGAATTAAATGGAAATTAAATAATGGAAAGTTCTTTGTATCTTCCCTCCCCCTCCCCCCTTTTTTTTTTGAGACATGGATGTTGTTTAAACTTCTGGCTTTCTGGGTGGTACTGAAACTCAAGAGATGCCTTTGATCAATCATGACTCCCAGTCGATTAGACCTCATGTAGGTGAACAGAGATTGATACATCTTGTGTTTGCAGTGTAGCACTAGTCTCTTAAGTGTTTGCCATTAAATGAGTGCTTAATCACTTCTAGCTGTTATACAGATGTAAGCACTCTCTGTAGCGCACAGGAAAACTCAACTCCTTGTGAAATATTCCTTGTATTTGTTTGGAGTTCAATATTTTCCTGCTTCTGTTGCCTTTCTCATATTCTAGTTGAAGAAAGGGCAGGAAAAGCTTTATATCTAAACCTAACTAAATTAATGAAAAGAATACATGGTTTCACATTTGTGCAGACAGAAATAAATTTACTTTTGTGACATTGCTTAATGCATCTGAATTTTATCTACTTGCTTAAATTTTGTATTTTTGAGATATTGATTCTTAAGCAGCCCTTGGTGCTGGGAAATGCATAGAGAAGAATTTACAACTTGGCCCCAAGAATCTCTTCCCGCTGTGCATTGATTTCAATTTTGATGGATTTGCCATCAGCACTGAGGTTATGGGTTGTGTTCCCTGTCCTGGGTCTTTAGGCCCATCTTGTTTGCATGAGTGAGGAACTGGGCCTAACAGAAGCAGACTTCAGGGTGACGACAAGGATAATCAGTTATAAACCTGCCTTGTGTTTTTAACCACTGTCCAGCTTGGTGTTGTGTGCTGGGGGAGGTGCTTGTTAACTTAATATGTTCCCTCTTTGACACAGGTTTCGGGCTTTCCAAAGGAAGTGGAGATACGAGCTTTGATTGAAGGGCAGTTCATGGCCAAGAGGATTCATGCTGAAAAGCTGGGATATAAAGTCTGTAAGTATCATGAGCAGCTGCAGAACTACTGGCACTAGAGACCAAAACCAAAGGTGGGAGTCCCAGCAGTAATGTCAGTGTTGGGGTTCTTGTCCTGCCTGGTGGATACAGAAACCAGTATGAAGACTCAAGTAGTCTCCTGGAAAAATTATTGATGGTGTGTTGGGTGCAAGTTTTTGCAGAAGTTAACTTTTAGAAGGACAAATGGTTTAACTTTAAGCTGACTTATTTTTCAAGCATTCTTGCTGTTTCGTTGTTTCTGAGCTACATTGGCAATTTTTAATTAAGAGTTTGGGCTTCAATATCTTGTTAAGTGAAAAGAAGACCAGTCCTCTGCCTAAAGCACAAGACTGTAACTCAGAAAATCTGAAATCTGTCTTCAGTTCCCAGGTCTGCCATAATGTGATCACTTACCTCTTTACCTCAGATTTCTGTTAATAAGGCAGAAGCCCTTTCCCTGCCTTGTGATTTAGAAAGCAAGAAATCCTGCTCCCTAGAATTTACGATGTGAATAGTTTCTAGCACACTGGAACAACAAAATCAACCAGTATTTTACCTATTGAAGTGGGATTAGATCATTACTAGGAGTATAATTTTGCAAAAAGAATACAGGCAAATCTGAAAGGTGTTTTTTTGGTGTTTTCTGTCAGTGTATCAGCCAGTGGTATCTTAAAATTACTGAGTTAACTCATTTGGATGGGTTTTAATCAATGTTTTATTTTTTAAAATCATATTATTTTTTATTTGCATCCTGACCTCCTCCTTCACAAGCCATTGCTTGACTCTTACCTCCAGGCTTTTATCAATAATTATGAAGGATAGAACTTTTTTATTGTTAATTTTTCAGAGCAAACTCCGGGAGCTGAAAGTTGAGAAAATACAGAGATACTAAAATAAATCACAAGGCTTGACAACACCACCTCATAAATTTACGCTGTAAAGGTTTTTCCTGTTATATATTTTCTTATATACTTGAAACTGTATTTATTTGGGGAGGTTATTTATGGAGACAGGCAGAGTTTCAAATAGATTGTGTTTAAAATGCCTGTTTATCCTTCCTTCTTAGATTCTGTTGGACCAAAAACGTGGCTTATATAGCCTAGAAAGCTCATGGCTGAGGAGGGCACTTTTGCACTCTGCAAATGTCAGGGGTTAAACAAGCACCAGAGTGCAAGAAGAACTATTTAAAACATCAGACAACTCTGACACAGAAACAAATGGGGAGAAATTATGTGTGTGTACATTTAGGCTGGGTATTCCTTGGACAGCCAAAAACCTGTCTAGTTTTAGGATGTGGCATAATAAGCTTTAAGAACTAGATATTAATATTCTTTTCAATGCTGTAGATGCCCACAATAAAAAGGAGAAGGGTGTGATTGGACTGTGTTCCTGTGGGTTCCTTGGAATATCGTATGCTTTTGTTTTGTTGCGTCCCTGGGGTTTTTTAGCTATTTGGTGACTTAACAGATGAGTTGCTTTAAAAAAGAACTGCTGCACGTAGTGTAGGCTGTGTGCATCCCCCACTTCTCCTTAGTGGTATTATTTAAATGTCATACTCTGTTATTTGTGTAGTGATGGCAGGCTCACATCTGCATTTGTTGTGTGACAGCTCTGAAAACAGGGTGTGTTCTGAATCCGTTTCAGGGTACGGATGAACATTGTGGGAATTACTCTGGCATTGCTGAGCTTTCTCTTGTTTAATACCTGCTGTTTTTCAGGCTGCCTTTTTCCCCTTTTAATGTGATTTAAAAGCTTATTTATTTTTTGGATGAAATATACACTCAGGACCCTTGTGTTTATTCAATTTCTTTTAGGCCTTTTCTACACGGGGAATTTGCTTTGCTATTTCCAGGAATCAAGTTGATTTACATTCAGAAATATAATCACAGCAGTGTAAATCTTGTCTTTTTTGCTGCTCTTGTTTACACCCATGAGAGAATGCAGTAATAACTGTATGATGACACCTATTAAACTGATCTGTAACAGAAATGTGTGTGACATGGTCGGCCACGAGAAATGCCTTGCTGTGGTGCCTTGAGGTTTGTGTGGCGCATATGAGTCAGAAACCTGGCTAAGAATTTCCCTAGCTCTGGCACCAAGGTGCTGGAAAATGATTCTGGCAGTCAAGAACCTGCCTCTGTTCTTGAGCCAAGTGCAGTTTGGATGGCTGTAATCAGAAAAGCAACAGTGTACGTGAAAGGGATTTTTTTGCAAAAATAAGTAAATAAAAATCTGCCGTGTTGAGTTCTCGGTTATGCACTGTGAACATGACAAACATGAGATAATCCCTTAGAATTTGCTTTCAGTTAATGAATGTATTATCTTGCTGGGAGCAGTATTTCGAATTCCCAGTCTCACCGGGGCTGTGGGAAGGAATGCAGTGATGCTGAAAGAGTGCTTCATGTGTGAGGCTTTGTTCCCGATTGGATGTGTCCAGTGCATTATAGATCTTATGTAAATTGTAGTTTCAAATACCCCTTCAAACAGCTCCTTGGGTGCTGTTCGTGCTGCCTGCAGGCCTGTGCTCAGGTTTCAGTGCAGCTCCTGTGCCAGCAGAGGGCAGGGGATTCTGTCTCATGAATTTTGTCTTTGAGGCTGGGACGTGTGTGTCAGCCTGGTTTTGGAAATGGCACCGAGTCACCAGATGATCCTTAGGAGAAAGGTCAAACCCCACATTAATTGTGATTTAAGGCTTTTAAAAGTGTGTGTCTCTCTGTCTAATTGCTCTAATCTCTCTCAATCAGATTTCAGGGGAAATCATTCAGTAACACCCTGTATCCTGTTTTGCTTATGTCCTTAAAGGGTGGGCTGAGTGTTGAATTTAAAAACAAACAAGTGAAGTTTGGTCTGTCCCTGTTGTTTACATCCTCCCATTCAGAGATCCATGCAGATAAGGTGAAGGTTTGCTGTTCTGCCTTTATTTTCCTGGATTTTGATTGTATGATAAACACCTTCTGTTTTGTCACATCCTTTTACTGCTTGCAGCCATCCCCCTTTGAAAGCTGAGCTCGTAGCGGGATCTCAGAGGCTGGACATAGAGCCACGCTTGCTTTGTGATTTGGGGACTCTCTGAAGTCAAAACCAGAGTAACTTTGTAGAGAAATGACAGCATTTGCAGCTCAGTGACACAGGTTATCACAGCAGCTATAAAGCTGTCAGGGATGGAGACTGATCGGCCAGTATATACTTTAATAATCTCGATGATCACTTTGGAGTTGGTTCTAGTCCTGACCAAGCAATCCTAGAGCTCATCCTAAAATTGACTCTCTGGAGAATGTTGCAGTGCTCCTTGCTTAGATCTTGTGAAGCTGTCCTTGTGAAGGCCCACAAAACTGATTATTTTGGGGAGTGAAATCTGTCCCTTTGTCTAGTGATAGGTGAAGAAAATGTTGCCATGATGTATGTTATGTATGCTGAAGGAAAACCGCCCACAGGGAGGGGTTCTGGTGTTGATCATATATGTAGTCAATAGATATTTAAATTACATGCTGGTCTACAGTGTGGAAACCTGGTGTCAATGGTAATCTGAGCCCTAGGTCAATACATCCTGGGTCAGGTGTGTGCTACATTGTGCTAAGTAAGCTTTTGTGGGACTGCAGCAGCAATTAGTAAATCCTGCCTTGTAGGAAGGCTGATTGACTCTGTTGGGCTCTGTGTTGAAGCTGTTAACTGTAGACAAGGCTTTCTGCCTTCACGTTGTTGTGTCTGTCAGTGAGTTTGTAGGACTGAAGTTGCCCAGTGTGGTGTCCTGTCACATTCACACCTTTAGGGGTCTGATTCTACCCTGCAACTGTCATCAGCAGGGGCAGATGGATAAAAGGTGGCATATTTTACAAGTGCAGGCTTTGTCCATAAAACCCTGTGTCTGTGATTATTGTGTAATTTATAGTTTCTTACATACATAAATCCATCACTTGCAAATAATGTTGGTGCCCTGAATTCTACTGACTGTACTTGGTGCTTTAGTGCTGGCCAGGGTGACACAGATGAGCCTGTGGCTTTGTATTGGTGTAAGAACAAGCTGATTTTTATTTTTTTTTTCAGTGTGGTGCATTTGAAATAACCCAGCAGTCCTGCAGTGGTAGGAAAAAAGGGAATGTCACAGCATGCTGGGCCTGATTTCTTAGTGATTAGAGTGTGAGTTTATGTTTCTGAAGAAGTCAACCTAAGTTTATATGAGGGCAAACTCCCAGCTGGCAAATTTCCTTTTTCTTCAGGTGGTGTTTTCTTCTGATGCTCTTTCCAGCAGACTGAAGGGAGCAGTAACGTGTGTCTCTTTGTCCACAGTGAAGGCAGTCTGATGGACTGAGGAGAGCTCAGAAAATAGAATTATAGAATCTTTAAGGTAGGAATGAATCTCCAAGATCATAAAGTCCAACATTTGACCTAATAGCCCCATGCTCACTATGTCATGAAGTACCATGTCTACTTGTTTTTTGAACACTTCCAGGGATGGTGACACAGAAGTCTGAAGGTGAAACATGAGATTGCCACTTGGTAGCAAAATGTTGGTTCTTCGCAGTATGAAGTGACTCTCCTCCTTGGCAAGACTGGATGTCACTGGTCCTCAGGATGCTCCAGGGATACCCTTGTGTCAGGCTATGAGACAGACTTTTCTGTTCATGGTTGTGTTTGACTAACTGGACTTGGTGACTGTCGTCTCCAAAACTCTTAGGAATTATTGGGAACGCTGGGATACCTTTTTTGTCAGTCGCCTTTGCCTTCTCTGCTAAGCGTGTTTCTACTCCAATTGAAGCAGCGTTTTGGCTGAAATGAGGAACACTGGGAGTGAGGCCATTTTGTAGTTGCATACAGATTAAATTGATGTTTATGCCCTGCGGGATTTAAATTTCTTAGAGAAATCAATACTAAAATGTTGTGTTGGCTTCGTGCTTGTCTCTTGCTGTTTGCTGCCGAGAGCGCTGATGGTGTCTCAGCAGCACGAGGGTGATGGCTTTGTTAGGGGCCTTTTGCTTCAGCAAGTGAGTGAAAACAGTTTAAAAATATAATTAGAGGACAGTGCCCTTGCTGGGAGGCTGAAGTTTTCTGTTTGAAACAATAGTGAATAGTGGTAACAGTCAGATTGGAACATATGTGAATAGAGACAGGGCAGAGTGTATTGCTTGTATTGTTTGTATGCAATATAGACAGACCATGCATATGCCTTGCCATTAGATCCTAAACCTATATTTTTGAGGGAGGGGTGTTGGCTCAAGAAGTACTTTTAAATTCATCAGGAGCAAGATCTTCCTCCCAGATAAGCCAGTCATTCTGCTGCAGAGGATATTTGTATTTTCTGATGGAACTTCTGGCTGATAAGAGTGCCAGTGTGAGACGGGCAATACCTTGCCAAGAACTTGACTGTATCCCCTCATTTTCCACAGGGCATCAGACTTTTGTCACGTTGCTGGGCCTTCTAGGCATGATCAAGCAAGGCTTGGTTTTAAGCCAGTGGCCTGGAGTGAAATGTTGGTTAGCTCATTACCAATTCCCCGATCAAGAATTTTACAAAGAAGGGCTTTTTCTTATTAGTTGGCTCAGAGAGTAAAGTATTAGTTTAACTAATTTTTGAAAGGATTAGATAAAATGTCTCCAAAGGAAATGACCTCATGTGCTATAAGGAAGCTGCTTACGTGCTCTAGAATTTTTCATGCAGTGGCTATTGTCTTGCTTTTATTTTGTTTTATTGTTGTCATACATATACAGGAAACACAATGAAGACAGAAATTCTGAAGAGTTAATAAAAAGATTGGAAAGGGTGCTATCTGTCTTTCTTTTCTGACACAATGATAAAATGTTGTCATTGTTTGAACAATTGCTTTTAATGTTTGGTCAGCAAAAGCCCAAGTATGTAAATGGTTCAATTCCTGTGCCCTGATGTTTGGAGGGATTGTTTATAACCGTGTCAGTGGATGTACTGTTGAAAAAGTATTCAGAAAAATAGTCTTGCTGTCAGTTTGCTGGTTTTTTTAGAGCTTTGTGGATCTGTGGAAGCTGGGGACTTGGAGATCAGTTGGACTATCTACTAAATCTCCTTTTATTGCTTGTTTTTTGAGATGGATCTACAGTTTTAAATCCAATTAGATTAGCAAGGGAATGACATGATTGCAGTCTGTAAGTGCCTTCTTGGGGAAAGGAAACTTGATAGTATAGGACTCCTGAGCCTTACAGACAGAAACATTATGGTTCAATAACTGGAAGCTGAAAGCAGGCAAGCCTCAAATGACAAGCAAGGTGCAGCAATTGACAGTGGTGCAGTGAATTCTTTAACACTGGCAGTTTTAAGAACAAGATTTTTTTTTTAACTTCCTGAAGCCAGGTGCTCTGGTCTAAAGAGATCATTTATATAACAGGAGGGTAAGTTCAAAAAGATGAGAGTGGTCCATTCCATCTTAGACACGTGGGACTCTGTAAGAGATGCCATTGCTAGGAAGTTCACCTGACTCACAGCTTTATACACATTGCTGTGTGTTAATCCTTTGTACCCATCGGGGCTGTTGGTGCCACTGTAGGTGATGCCCTGTTTTCACAATCATATTGCCTCAGCTGACACTTAGTGATATCCTTCATATTTATTACTTTAAATCTTTCTTCTTGTGTTTTTCTGTATTTTCATTTTTGTTGTTTAAATGTGACAGGCCCGTTAGTGAACTCTAATCAGCTCTGCCAAGATTCCCTAGTCCCTCCAGCTGCCTTTCCTTTCTTCTGGTTTAGGGTTATTCAGCTTCTTTTGCCCATCTCAGGTTATGCATCACTTCTGAGCTCTAAGCTTTCAGCTGCACCATCACACACTTGAGGTTTTCAGTGTTAACAAGGGTTCTACTAACAACTCATTCTTCCCCTACCTACTTTATTTGTTGATTTTTACCTGTGATTGTTTGTTCCATGAAATTAGGCAAGGCAATTTTGCCTTACTTTAAAAGAGATTTAAAAGAGATTATTGCCTCATTTTTAAAAACAACTTTAAATATCTAGAGCTTCATTTCCACCCATACTTTGATTTCCAGAGGACAGCTATTTGGTGCTTACTCAGGTTATCTCAAGAAAAAAATAACCAACCACCTCCCACATTTCTTGTTTAAGTAAAACCCAAGTAAAATTTCACACAGCTGTGGATAGGGGTAATTGTGCTTTCTACTTGTATAACTCAAATTCTCTTCACACATGAAAAATTAATTTGAGAAACTTTCTCCCCCCCCTTATTTCTGGCTTGTAGTTTTCAAGAACACACATGATGAGTATTCTTTAAATTATAATGTTATTTAACCTGTATGTGGTGTGTCTAATTTATGCACTAACAAAGGTGTGTGTGGTGTATGTAAAAGGACAGGTCTCAGCCCTAAGGCTTTCACAATGTCGATTTAGTCCAAGTGTAAAGGGTGGCAAAGGACAGGAAGTTCATGAGAAATAAGCTTCAAGTACAGTGTGTACTTCTCAGGTTCTCTCTCTGAGGGAAGAACAGAAATGTGTTAGCTTTGCACTTGTAGGCTGGAATTTGGGATCAATATAAGGACTGACCCAAAGAAGAAAAATCGGATGTATGGAAGAGTGAGATTAGAGGATCTGCAGAATTAAGTCCCATAATGATACGGTAGGTGACATGAAATTCCTGATCCCAGCTTCTGGACAGTGATGTAATTTTTCTCTTTGATGTTCAAAAGGCTGGACTTGACTGTGTCTTGCAGTGACCTTCAGCTCGTCAGTGCTGTAACTTTCCTACTTGGAAAATCTAAAGAATGGATGAAAGAACACAAAGAAAGTTTGCTTGAATCTGAAATTTTCTTTTTCTGACTGCAGTAAGTGATTGTACAGCATCAGACAAAGTAAAACTAAACTCAGGAGTACCTGCTGAGCATTGTACATCAATTACTATTCAAGCAGAAAGTGAGTTTAAAAACCACCACTTCTCTACCACTTCTGTTGGTTTTAAAGGATTTGTATTCCTTTTGACAATATCTGAAGATTAATATGAAATGTCAAGAAATCTCTGAAAGCAGGGAATTTGAAATTAAAAATAGAAGTATGTATATACACACAAGCAGAGGGTGGGTTTATGATGGCTTTATTTTTCATAGTGTCTCAAAGTGAATTACCTCTTTAGAGGATACCTCTACTGCAGATAACTGCACTCGTCAATCTTTATCTGAACTGTTCCTAAACTGTGGCTTAGTTCTTAATGTGTCACCTCTGGTTGTGCCTGTCTCAGTGGAGTCTTCTGAAATGCATATTTATGATACATTTTCAGAAGTTCTGGTGGATGAAAGTTCAATTAACTCCTGTTTGTAGAAATCAGCTTCATCTTTTTCAAATATAAATCTGTGGGCTTTTCTATTTTCTCTTCTGTAGTTATACCAAGTGAAAGGAATGGCTGCACAGGAATTTGAGTGAGCTGCCAGAGTGCTGCCAGCAGATCAGGGGGGTGCTCCTTCTCCTGGTGAGGCATCAGCTGGGGTTCTCTGTCCAGTTCTGGGCTGCCCAGTACAAGAAAGACATGGAGCCCCTGGAGCAGGTCCGGTGGAGGGCTACAAAGGCGACTGAAAGACAGGAACACCTCTCTTATGAGGAAAGGCAGAGAGCTGGGTCTGTTCAGCCTCAAGAAATCCACTTTAGTAGAGTGGTGAGTGTCCCCGCCAGTCACACAGGAGGATGGGGGGTTCAATTCCCATCCCTGATGGGAGGCAGTGGTGCTGTTTAAGAGTTGGACTCGATGATCCTTGTGGGTCCCTTCCAACTCAGAATATTCTGTGAAGAAGAGACGACTGAGTGCAGACCTCCTCAAAGTCTACAAGTATCTGAAGGGAGGGTGTCAAGAGGATGGAGTCAGTCTCTTCTGCAACAGGCAGAAACTGATGCATAGGAAGTTCCACCTGAATTTCTTTACTGTGAGGATGACTGAGCACTGAAACAGACTGCCCTGAGAGGTTGTGGAGTCTCCCTCACTGCAGATACTGAGAAGTCATCTAGTCACAACCTGGAGTAACCTGCTCCAGGGGAGCCTTCTTGAGCAGGGGGGTTGGACTGGATGACCTCCAGTGGTTCCTTCCAACCTTACCCATTCTGTGACTCTGTGAATGCTCTGCCTGAAGGTGTTTGGTGTGCACAAACACATAAATTTGGATTCTTTCTTTTTTAGAAAGCAGCAATACTGCCAAAGGTAACAATACTAAACAATGTATATTCACTATATGAGTAGTATCAAATAGCAATATTATTTTGGATAACCAATGAACTGACTTGGAAATACTTGGATTTTCCTAGCTTAAAGTTGGTACCCGAAGTTTCAGTGTGCTTGCCTATCTAGTCAACATACTCATCATTTAGCAGCTTTCTTCTGGGTGCTTTTGTGCCTTGTTTTCAACAGGTTAGTATCACTTTAGTTACATTTGAAATATGGGCTTTGTTGGTAGAGGGCTTTGTGTCCTAGAGGTATCCATATACTGAAGGAAGGTTCCTGGTGACTCTATTCCAGCACATCCTTGGCCTGCCTTTTCTGTTCCCAAGACTGGGTCACTCAGTTCCTTCCCTCTCCATTGCCATTACCGAACAGGGTAGATGTCAGTAGTTATTTGCAGAGAGCCATTTCCATGTGCACTTACCAACAAGTAGTTATGAAAAGCTGGAGGGTGCTCAGCGTTGTTACAAATTGGCAAAATACAGTCAGGTCTCCTATACCACAGGGCTGCGGTTTTATTTGTCTCCCGCGTAGGCCGCCTTCCGTGTTGATTGGCAGCTCATTAATATGCAAATTTGCCTCGCATCCTCACAGGGCTCCCCTGGTGCTCTGGCGCTGTTTTGGCACTGCCTTGCTGTGTATTGGTGTTTGTGTCGGTGCTTCCCAGTGCCTGCAGCCACTCCATGCCAGGAAAAAACCCTTTTCTGCTCGGCTGGGACACTGGTGCGGCAGAATCCCCTGTGCCGCAGTCCCAGCGGCCCTGAGGGGAGATGGGGGGAGCCGGCACGGCCCTGAGGGGAAACGGGGGGCCAGCGCAGCCCCAAGGGGAGGGGGGGAAGCCAGCGCAGCCCGGAGCAGAGCTGAGGGGAAGGGAGCTGGGGCGGCGCAGCTCAAAGCAGAGGAGCAGAGCAGGACTGATGCGGCTCACCACGGGCAGAACAGTGCACCCATGGTCTGTGAGGCATGGTGTGGGGGTTGATTTGCATATTCATAACTGCCTAATTGAATATTCATGCGTGCCAGGTTATGCATGCGCAGTTGCGAAAAGGGGCCTCCTTCATCACTAAAAAGTCATGCCGCTAAGATGTGAAGCCGCAATATGGGGGGCGCGAAGTGGCAGAGGGCCGACTGTATTTCAGTTGGCTTGGTGGCCAACTTAAACCAGGCAGAACAGCAGAAAATAATGTCATATATTCTCCTGTGGGTCAGCACCCCTGTGAGTAGCATTGGAATGAAGGTGGTCAGTGGTCAGAGAGCTGGAGGGATTTTGAGGGGTGTTTTCAAAAGCATTCACTCTCTTCACTCAAGGTGCTCTTGATCTTTTTTTCCCCCCTATGTTTATTCTGGTCAAAAATGAACTTTTTGTTATTTTGAAGTAGTTTTAATTATAATGGTAATACAAATGTACAAGTGAAGAGCTGCTTGAGTAATCTCTTCAAATTAAGTGCACTTCTAGTTAAATGGCTTAAGTTTACCTGCAAATGAAGAGTTTTGCTGCAGAAAAAGTCATGCAAAGCTCATATTGGGTATTTAATTTTGTGACCATAAAGGTCTGCTGCCCACTGAAATGGAGGTGAACATCTGAAACCATCGTTTTTAAGCATGACACATTAGAATAAGAAATTGCTGGTGTATCCATTTAAAAAGGTGGAATTGTGTTTATGAGTAAATTGCAAGTAATCAGGACTTAGTGACTCATAGTTTGCTTTTGTGTTCTAAATCCCTTTTTTATTCATTACTTAAAGGTGTTAAATTCTATAAAATGCTGTAGCTGCTCTGAGCTGCAATTCAGGCCAGTGCAAATTTTGGGTGTTATCTAGGCTGTTACAAGAGTAATCACTGCAAGGGCATTTGTGTCGATTTCAGTGTTTCAATTTGCATCGAATAAGGGTTAATCATGAGAACCAGGTGAGCGCAGGACTATAACCCTGATTTCCAGCCCTTGTTATATGCTTGAAAATGGCTCCTCAGAGGCCTGACCATGTCACAGTTCTTTGCTTTAATCGAGGGACTAAACTGTTGGCGTGAGCAGTTCAGTGGAGAGAGGCTTCAGTTTGACTTCTTGCATCTACCGTCTCCCTACCTCCCTTCTGTCCCCAAATCAGCTGGATATTCCATGAGACTACAAAAGCAAAAGTGTATTGAGGGCTGAGGTAGGATATGCTTTATTCTGCTGGTAAAAAAAGAAAATTCTATATATAAAAGTTGCTAGTTATGTATATACACACACTGACTGTAAATATGTATGTATGTATACACACAGTAATGCCTGTATCATACAAATAACTCCTCTGTAGAGGATGGGAGGCAAAAAGAAAGATTTACAGAAACCAGACATATTTCTGAAAGGAATATTTTCTCTGAGTATTCACTTGTGCAAGTAGATGCTACATGTGGAGAAGCAGAAAATATCATGTGGCTTGGGTCACTTGTGCATCTGATGCTTAGGAGGAATGCCACAAATGTATGGAAAAAGCAACCTAATGGATGGTGTATACCTAAGAGCTCCACATAAAAGGCTCAAAGAACAATTATCTAAGTTGAATGTGGTGTTTTAAAAACAGCTTCATCCATTTTCCTGCCATTTTTTGTGCTTTTCCTCTAAATAACTCTAATGTATATTAATTAATTGCTTCAAATAATACCAATAAATCTAATGAGGTTTGTCTAAAGCTTGACTGCACAGAGGAAACTTCATGTTTGTTTCAGTGGTGAGAGAAAAAAATCCTTTACTGAAAATTATTAAGAAAGCTAATATTAATTTAGATGGAACTTAATGAAATCTTTAATGGCTTTTAAAAATTCTTTTCCTTAGATTTTAATTTGAATTAAATCATTACTATTGTTAAATTAGTTAAACACTAAATTAAGAAATGCAAATGAAGTGAGCCCAAAATCCAATGTGGTTATTGTTTTTATTGATATATGTAGACTAGTGGTGCGGAGCAAATTCCAATTATATCTGATCTGTTATTTGCAGTACAAGTTCCTGACTCTTCATTAAGTGTAATACATTAGATTAAATGCTTTGTTCGATAAGAGCTTGGAAAATAGCAGTATCACAACAAACCCCTTGCTGCTCTTTGTTTGGGCTGTTAGCACTGTGTAAAATGCAAAGCTTCAAGGCTTTCTAGTTTAAAGTTTTAAAAATCCTGCCCAGCCGGGATCATCGGAGAAAGATAAATGTGGGAAGTGTAGTCACAGGAGGCCCAGGAGCGAGGGAGAGTTGCTGAAGGCAACTCCATTACATACATGAGTTCACCTGAATAAATATTCAGTGGCTTCTGTTTTGCTAACTTTAAATACTAGTAGCTAGCGAGGAAAATGCTTGTTTCATGTGATGTATCTCCCTGTATGATTAAAATGTTCAAAATAAATGAAGCGTGTCCTCACGTATCAGAACTAGATTGATTCAAGTTGTTCTTTGTCCTTTCATTTGTATTTTTTAAATAAAATTCTTTTATAAAATACTGAGGGAAATCAGTAGAAATTCAGGGAGGAAAGAGCAAGATGTGTGCGTCATTTTGGGCTTGTCTGCTTTGTGCACAGCCGAGGTACTCACCTGTGTAAAAGCTCCTTTTTCATTTTTAAACTGCTGTTTTTCCTGGAAGCCATTTAGGAAGGCGAAATCAAGCAAAATAGCTGCCAAACCTTCCCTTGGCTACCCTGTGACAGTCCCATGTGGAGAGAGGACACCGTAACTGAGGGGTCACCTTGCTGATGACCGGCCAAGCCAGGCACGTGTGGTACCAAGATCCTGAGCTGTGGGAGGTTTGTGCCTGTGCCTCTGCACTCATCCTGCTGCTACATGGCTCTGGGTAAGGTGGTTTGTGTTCTTGAGAGCTCCTGTTTGAGCTGCTGGAGGAATTCTGTTATTATGCACTGTGGAAGAACTTGCCTGTCCTTTTGAGCCCCCATGCAGAAACGTTCTTAACTTGCCAGTATAGTAATAAAAAGTACTTTCAGCTCAACGTGCTACTCAATTCAATTTATTCAAGTGATGTCAAGGCACGTGTCCAGCACAAGTGGATGAGCTGCCTCTGCTCTGGCTGCTCTACATTATTTACAGCAGGGTGTAGAGAGAAAACATGAGACCTCATCACTGTTTTACAACCTTCTGGAAAGCACTGTTGGAGTTAGGAACCCATGCAAGTGTGATGCTGACAGCTGATGTTTGCAGCAGTTGCTCTGGTTTCACTGTACATAGATATTTTTTTCTCCCCATGTATGAGGTAAGCAATGCTAGTAGCTTCATAATCATCCACATGAGTAAAACTGATTCAGCTCCAGTCAATGGGTAACCTTCTGGCAGGATAACTGTTGGAGTTGGTGTGATGCTGGCTTGTGAGGTAGTTACTGTTCCGTTTTAGCAAAGTGGGATAGGCATAGCTACTATATCCCAAGTGCTAGTTGGCTTTGGGAAATAGGATTCTAGTGGTGGAATTAAGTTGTTTGCAATGTCTGTGTCTACAGGGGAAGCATGTGGCAGAATTAGAATAAGACATTGAGCACTAGGCATATCTATCAGCCTTCTTCCCTGTTCCCAGAGAAATTTTTACCCATTCTACTCCAAATATTGAAAACCATACTCTTTCTCTGTCTTCCTCCTCTTGTTTCAGTTTCTTGAGGTTCTGAGTCATCCTGCATAGGGAGTCATCCAAATGGTTCTCTGAAGACACTGAAAGACACCATAATGTTTTATTACTGCAATGGATTAAAACCCCTTGTTTTCTGCATCTGATGAAGACCCTGAGGACATTTGCCATGTTCCTTTGTTTCATCCTTTGACTGCTCAGTAACTGCTACCATACAAGTAGCAAAATGCTTTCTTTCCTTGGTGCTTTCTTCCCGTGCTCCTCACTGAACAAATTCTCAGTGTGTGGCTCCAAAAAGACACCCTGAAACACTTCAGTGTGTCAATGTAGTCTATTCATGCTACTCCCTTCCAGTGTTCACTCCTGATCTGTGCCTGCACAGAAAATGAGACTGTTCTAGCTGAATGTTAAGCTGGATTCATTGCTGAGGGTGGTGGCAGCTAACGAGTGCCTCCTTGCAGTGGTGGTGTGCAGATCAGGAGTTTCTGAGTTGCAGAGTCATTTTTACCTTGTAGGCGAAGTTTTGTGGTTTTCAGGCAGACATTGTTTGCGCTTCTCCTCTTGAAGATTTCAGAAAATGCTCTTACATAGAAGTTTTGAGGTGCTTCTTCCAAACTTATGGGTCTTTCTGCCATAGTCTTGCCAGAGGATAACGACTTCAGAGTGATCCTCTGGCCTTCTTAGGACCATGTTGCAATGGCACCATCTCATACTTGAGCTGAATTGAATGGTGTTACACTGCAGCAATCTACAAACAGAGAGGGTCTCTGCATCCAGGCAGATCCAACCGTGGTTATTTTTGATGAATACTGTTAAATGAGAATCAATTATGGAGAAGTCTTGGAAGCACTGGCATGGAGGAAAGGCGGTTGGTATTGAATTTTAGGGCTTGACCATGCTTCACAACAGGGGATTGTGTTGCTTACTCCTGCAAAACAGACTTGTTTCAGGTGGCCAGAGGGGGTTGCAGGCTCTGACCCAGCCCAGAAAATCAAACCAGTATCAATGAGAGCACTGGGTTATGAGTAGTGCAGGATAAGTAGTGCTGGATTAGAATATAAATCTTAACCAGGATTAAGCCCCAGCAAATATGTACTTATGGAGCAGAACATGCTGCATGAATAGGAAATAAATTAATAGAAATAGATAAATAGACTCTGTAATTTCAGAGAGAACCAGGCTATAAGTGGTTGTGCCCTCTTACACTCCAAGGAGAACTCCCAGTGCACTGAGGATGAGGCTTTTCTATGAAATCAAACCTGTTTGTTGGCCCATAACTGAGAAGAACTTGCTGCAGCATTTGTGTAGAATTCTCTAACCCCATCTGAAATTCTATCAGGGCTCAAATGAAATGTGAGCAAGAGGAAGAACTGTGTAACAGCACAGACTCATTTGTTTGCACATGAATATATTAGAGCAAAATCTCACTTTCATGAATCAGCATTTCCTTTGTCAATAACTTTCAATATTAAACAGTAAAGTGACACCAGGATTACATTGGAGGAAGAGTAAATTAAACTGCAACAAAAGATTCTGGAGGGTAAATTGACACCTCAGGTCTTGATTCATGGTTCAGACACAAAACAGGATGGGAATAACTGTTTCCTCCCACTATGTTTAAAATTGCTATGTAGCTGAGAGATAAAAAGAATATTTCCAGATCCTTAGTGGATACCAGCTAATCCAAATTCTACCCTGTATCTTATTCCCTTCCATGTTTTCTGAAAATTGTAACACTCATTCAGTTTGCCAACATATGGAGCATATAGTAGTGCATATCCCTTGTTCCCTTGAAAGAAAATAGCTGATGTTTTAATATCCTCATGTGCTGAAATGTCATATTCTTCGCTGAAGTGCAGTTTCCTCCTCTTCTTTCTTACCAAATCCATTTTGTGTTTCACACATTAACCTCTTCCTGACCTAGTACTGCTCATGCATGAAATGCCCAAGTGCTTTTCAGTTGCCAGTGTAGCAGTTATCTGATATGCTGGTCTTTACAATGATGCAAAGGAAATGCCCAAACGAATGAATGTTGTTAATGATTTTAGTAAACAATACCTGCAGAGTTATTTTGGAATGAGTATTTTAGTGAAAAATATGTCTTTAAACCTTCTGAAATGGGCTTTTAAATTAGATGTCCTGCTATTCTGATCTTAGTGGCGGAAATTATTTTGCCTTGAGACACTTGGTTGATATCTGTAAGTATCCATGGGTTTGCATAAATACAAATACATGCACTTGACTCCTCAGGGTAGTGGCACCTCCTCCCTCACACTTATTTGTGTGTCCTGTATTCTTACACTTGCCATTACGAGTTCAGACAGTCAGTCCTGAAATGTTATCAAAGTTCACAGAAAATTTAGAAGGCAAGCAAAATCAAAAGAGAACACACTTTCTGCAGGATTGATGCTGGAAATTCAGCTGCTTCTTTAGTTTCAGCATGGGATCTGTACAGCGAGCAGCAGAGAAAGCTTCCCTACACTTCAATTCCAGCTGTGACTTACGAAAGCATCTTTAGAAGAAAATGTAGATATTTTTTAATATAAACGGACTTTATCTCTAGTCTGGCCTTTTTTTTTTTTAATATTTAGATTTCAATACAGCCATTGTCATCTCATGGACTTGTTGACACTAGTGATGCTATTTGCTTTTAAGCATTCTCTGAAGCAGTTTCCTGAGTTCCTAAATTTAATTTAATTTTTCACCTGCTGCTGAAAGCCAGCAAGAAAACTGAGTCATGTCATTTGTGACCTAGTGTGTGCTTAGCAATTCCAGGCAGATATCCTTTAAACAGGGACATTGTGACTTGGGCCAAGTTTCTGAGGAAAGACAAGTATTAGCAGTGAGACCTCCAGTGCTTAGTCACTGTGAATATATTGAGAGAGGTCTTATGGTGTAATGAGAAAAGGCCAAAGAGGTGAGCTGTGCAACACACTACTCCATCCAACGTACACCTAATCCTGTCTTACACATTCAACTCTATCTCCAGGCTTATCCTCTGCTATGATGATGAGAAGCTCATGCTTGTGACTTGAATAAATCATGTAAGCTGCTTGTTAAACAGAGGGATGGTCTGTTGGGAGCCTCATCAAATTCAACAAGGAAAAATGTCAAGTCTTGCACCTGGGGCACATGAACTCCCTGCATTGATAAGAATCTGGGGGGAAGCTCTGCTGAAAGGGATGTGGGAGGTCTAGCTAAAAATGAGCCAGCAGTGTGTCCTTGCAGCAAGGAAGGCTGACAACATGCAGGCTGTACCAGCAGGAACACAGCCAGGCAGCTGAGGGAGGAGAATTATGTATTGTGCTTTGTTCAGCACCCCATTCGATGACATCTGCGCCCAGTTTAGGGGGTCCTTCGTGTAAGAAATTTATTGATAAACTGGACCAAGTGCAGTGCAGAGCCACTAAGATATTTGGGGGCTGGAGGACCTGCCCTGAGCAGAGAGGCTGGAGGAGCTGGGTTTTTCAGCCTGAGGAGGAGGAGGAGGCTTTAGAGGAGCCTGTTGAGGTGTTCTTAGCTGAGGTGCACAGCAGAAAAAGTTGAGACAATGTCCATAAATCAATCGATCAGAGTTTCTAATGGGATACACACAAAAAATTCACAGAGGAGAGTGAGTCACAAAGCATTTTATTAGTGAACTCTTGGTAACAAAAGGTCTTGAAACCTTGTCTTAGAAATGTAACACGACAAGGCTAATCTTATGTTGTCCTCCTTCTGAATAACGTTGGTATATTGACCTAGTTCTGTCACTCTGCAGCCATGAGCCAATTGGATCCTTCAGCTGCCACCCTTTCTCATTTTGCATCATTTGGACACACAGAGCTAATTACAGTAGGTACCCCATCCAAATTTTTTATGGATTAATTTACAACATGATGAGCAGAGTCAGTGATGGAGATGCAACCAAGGAAGTGAGGGATGCTCTGACCTTGTCACTCAGATGGATGTGGAGACATACTGCTCTTTTCCCAGATGGCTCTTGAGTTTTACAGAAAGTCAGTGACAGGTTTAATTACTTCTGACAAATAGAGAATGCTTTCTCCTTTATCTGCATTGCGTTATGCCCTTCATGACAGTGGAATAAGGCAAAGCAGCATCTTGACCAGCCACCTTTTCAGTGGGATATTATGGACTGAAGTTTCAGGGTTGAAGTACAGGCTTTCAGCTCCCTTTGGCTTTTGTGGCTGTCAGGATTAGAAATGTCTGATGTAAGAAAGTGCTTAGGTACCTCTAAGGTCAATGAAACTTAAGCGCCTGACTAAATAATATTCTGGAAGGAGATGTTTTCTCAGCAATCAGGATTTCGTTTACATCCTCTATGGCATTTGATAACTTGTTAAACAGAGAAGATTGATTTGAAGTTGCATTACCATGTGGGGAAAAAAGGTCAAGATTGTTGCAGTCTTCAACATTATGATAAATATAATTAAGGTTTTGAGGCTTTTGTATTCTCATAACTTTTAAAACAAACACTTTGATATGGGGAATGGCTGAACTTGGAAATTTGGGGCTGGTAAAATCAAATATTTCTTTGCAAGATTTGAAGGTGCCTTATTTGCTGGCTTGATGGTGAATTTTCTAACTGCTCAATGTAAAGTACTTTCATGTACATATTTTGTGATAGGGAAAGGAAAAATGTGCGAGGTGTGCCTTCCCTGCTGAAAATTCTTTTGGACCACCTCTGGTTTGGCCTGGTTTGCAGGCTTTCATTTAAAAGTGGCAGAGAATTAAGGGGGAGTTCTTTCAAGAGTATTTAAAGCTGAAATCATGTTACTGCTATTTGTGAAGGTAAGAATGTCTATCCTGAGTCTGGCTGACGGCCCAGATAGGCCAGAGTCTTCCTCTGACAGTGTCCAGTCTGTAATACACAAACCAGTCTTGATCAGGTATTACATCCTCCCAACTTCCACCAGTCTTCACTTTAGCAACTCAAGCCTCGGGTTTTTTTAGTTAACAGTTGTTGACAGACTTTTCCACATGATTTCTCTAATCACTTTTTAAAAGCGTGTAGGTTTTTGGCACCCATGGTATCCTGTAGCACTGAGTACTCCAGCTGAGCTATGCATGGGGTGAGGTGTTCCCCTTTTTTAAAATGTCTTTCTTTTTTTTTTTTTTTGAGCATGTCACTTGATAATTTCATTTGCGCCTCAGTAGATTTTGTACTATGAGAAACAAATAATAGTTGTTCTATATTTATGAATACTGTAAGGGTCTGTGGTCTGCTGGCCTCCCCCGTTATCCTCTTAAAATTTTTATTTTCTTGGCTGAGGAATTGTGATCAAAACTTATGCATTCCTCTTTGGAAGCTGCCCCAAACCTTTGATCAGCCTTCTTGTGTCTCTGTCTATTGTTTCAATTTCTATTACGTTCTTTTTTAGATATAGGAATGACACCGCACTGAGTATTCAAACAGAGACTCACCTTTTATTTAAAAAGTGGCATAATACTTTTCTGCTTTTTATTCCTTTTATAAAAATTGTAATGTATTTGCTTTTTCAATTTTTGGGTACTGATCTGATATTGTAATGAAATTTTTTATTTCATGAATAATTATTTACCACACTTTACTCGAAGAGAATTCTTCAGAGCCCTATTGGGTGTGCAAATTTAAGTTTGTTCTTTCCATGTACATTACTTCATACTCATCAACACTGAATTTCATTTCTTTCTCATCCCATCTCTGTCATGAGAAAATTCAGTAACACCTTAGGGTTGGCTTTGTTGTCTGATTCTCTGCTTTTTCCTGGATTACTTGTGATCACCTTTCACTAACAGCTGTGAAAACTGATCACTTACTCCTGCTCTTTGTGTCATGTCCTTTTAAAAAATGATCATTAGTTTTTGAGACCACTTCTATTCTTGTCCTGTGACAGCCTTTTGTCTACAAGGAACATTGGTGAAGGGCTTAGACAAAAGAAGTGTTGGAAAATCATGTTTATGCTTGTGTAAAGCATGGCACTCTGCTTATACACAACTTTTGCATGGATAACATAATTTGCTCTAAAACATCCCTGTTGAAACCTCAGTTAGGGCCTCCAACACATCCCAAACTAAGACTTCCTTCATACATTGTCCTTGAACAGTCTTAGTGTTAGTTAGGTGTATTCTAGGCTTTTGACTGCTGCCTTTATTTTAACGTGTTTTTTCCTTTTTATGTTATTCCACTTCATTGAAATGATGTATTTCTGTGCTGTGCATTGATTATTTATTTTGGTTGATTAGGCCTTCATAGATGGATTTATCTCAACAGAATTATAGAATACTTTATATTGGAAGGGGCCTCCAAAGGTTATCAAGTCCATCCCCCTGCAATGGGCAGGGACATCTTTCACTAGATCAGGTTGCTCAGAGCCCTGTCCAACCTGGCCTTGAACACTTCCAGGGATGGGACATCCACCACCTCTCTGGGCAATCTAAGCCAGTGCCTCACCACCCTCATTTAAAAATATTTCTTCCTTAATATCTCGGCTGAATTTCCCCTTTTTAGGTCAAACCCATTAGCCCTTGTCCTCCTGCAACAGGCCCTGCTAACAAGCTTGTCCCTGCCTTTCTTACAGCACCCTTTAAGTGCTGAAAGTTGTTAATAATGTCTCACTGGAGCATTCTGTTCTCCAGCCTGAACAGCCTCAACTCAATAGCTGACGATAACTTATGGAGTAGTTCTTCAGAAGTAAATTCCTGGCCCCGTGGATTTTGTGCTTAACATAAGGCGTGTTGAGAGTTGATGCTTTTTTTGTCTGGGGTTCTTGAGTTGTAGCATAAAGCTGATGTTTGCCCTAACTCACATAGAAACAGCCGTGGTTTGTCATTGCTACTGTATTGCCTGTCCAGGCAGTCTGAGCCATCTCTTTGTATTTCAGTCGTCGTTGTCCTGGACAAGAGGTCTGTTGTATGTTCCTGATATTGATGTGGCATTCAGACTATATGGATTATGTTACAGCTTGGTACAATTAGCTGGTTGGTCTGCTCTAACTTCAGGTTTTCATTAGTGTATAGCAACACTCACTGCTGTGGTTTTCCTATATCTTTGCAATATAATTTGCTTTTTTATTTTACAACATGTAATGATTGTCTGCCTTTCACCAGTAAGTTGCTTCTGTCAATATCCTCAGAGAAAACTAGATATTTTAAGCATTTCTATCTTGGGTTTTTTTGATTTCTGATGTCAATATAGCAGCACTTCAGCACTTGACTCAGTAGCTCATTTTTGTGCTGTGATTAAAATGGAATTGTGTCTTCTTTGTGTTCTCTTGTTAAGATTTATTAACGTCTGGCCTATCTTTTATTTATAGATACAAAGTTTGAATGATTTCAGCCCTAGAAAATGTGTGATGTCCATTTGTGCCAGCCTTACTGTACTTCTTATTTTAATTATTCTCTTGTAACAGTATTAATTGTTGGTGAGTTTGGTACTAGCTTAACTTAGGTGAAAACCATCTTTTCTCTATAAGCACCCTTTCTTCCAAAAGCTTTTGCAGTTCCTTCTGAATCAAAAGTTCCTAGTAAGAGCTCACATTTGTGAGAGGAGAGTTACACTAGTGTGCAATTGTTTGTTTGTTTGTTTTAAATAATAATGGAAATATTTAATAGACATTATTAAAAAAATTCACTTGGCAGTTGGACTCGATGATCCTTGTGGGTCCTTTACAACTCAGGATATTCTGTGGATCTGTGAAAGAGAACAAGGGAATATGTTTGATATACAGTAATCTAAAATACAGAGTAGTAGTTGCAAAGCAATAGGCATTCAGGTGCTGGCTGTGAGTTTGGAATAACTAAGCTATAAAAGAACATTTTGTTCCACCAGTGACTTGTCACAAGACATTCAGAATCCTCAGCAGAGGGGAGAACTGAGGTAATAAAGGCGGATGCATAGTGTTTGGGTAGGATTTGGTTGTAGGAATTTGAAAGTTGAAGACAGTAAGATAAGCAGCTTAACATCTTCAGAATAAGAGGGAGTGAAGCTTGTAAGTGTGTCAAGCTGTTTGCTTAGATCTAGACTAAGGAGCTTAAGTAGCTTATAACACCACAAGCTTGTGAGCTCTGGAGGAAGGGACTTACAAGCTGTGCAACAGCTACACTTCAAAGGCCATACAAGCAGAGCTGATGAAGCCTGCAGGGCTTCTGGGGAGCACGTCAAGCAGATCTGTCTGTCTGTTTCTCCACAGTATCCAAGTGCTTCCTTTTGTTTCCTCCTTATGAAATTACGGGCCACTCTCCTCCCTGGAGCTATCACAGTGTTAAATACCAGGCCCTTTAAAAACAGGAGGTTCTGAAAATTAATTTAGTCATGTCCTTTTCCTCACTTAAAAACCACAGTATTATGCATGCCAGGATTTACCTTTGTTTTCCTGATGAAATGTTGTATGAGGAACTCGAAAATGATGAAGAGTCCCCTGCCCTTACGGCAGAAGATAGAAAAGTATCTCAATTGTATTATCTCAAATTGTAAATTTTAAGGTCTTCAGCTTTGAACATTGCTTGCCTCTTGATGAAGTCTTTGGGACTAGACCTTCACAGCTTGCAAAGTTGCACTGTGTTGCTGTGGTCTCACACAATTCCCATTTATATCAGTTGACTTACTTGGGGTCAAAGACTCCTGAAAGCAGAAATGGCTACATTCACAAACTTTTGCTCTGCAACATAACTGCCGTGTTGTCTAGAGCGTCATTACTAGTAAAAAAAACTACCTTAATGATGCTTTCCTGAGTAATTTTGTCATCTCAAGCTTGTTCTGTTCCGATTTCATTGAAGTCTACTGAAGATGCATATGTGGCATATGGCCACATTCCTGTTTTATTCTGACTCCTTGCTTCCTAGGTATTTGGTTTCTATATATTTCAAACTGGGTTCTTGCATGCAGTTTAGTGGTTTTGAGTGTACAGACTGAAACACATGATGATGAAAAATAGATCTTTCTACATTAGTATCTCACACAGGCTGATTTTGCAATGTAGCCTTTCAGGATATTTTACGCTGTTTGCAGTTACATGTTGTCAGTGATACACTAAGAGTAATTTGAATCACAGTATGGAAGCAGATGGAAACGATATTTGAAGCTCATGTAGTCATGGAGGAGATGGCCCAGGACTTTGTCCAGTTTGGTTTTGAATCATAGAATCATGGAATGGATTGGGTTGGAAGGCACCATAAAGGTCACCTTGTTCCAACTCCCTGCCATGGGCAGGGACACCTTCCACTATCCCAGGTTGCTCCAAACCCTGTCCAACCTGGCCTTGGACACTTCCAGGGATGGGCCATCCACAGCTTCTCTGGGCAACTTGTGCCAGTGTCTCACCAACCTCACAGTGAAGCATTTCTTCCTCAGAGGTAGTCTAAACCTACCCTCAAAGGATGGACGTTCCATAACTTCTCTGGGAAGCCTGCTGCAGTATTTGATCACCTGTAGAGTTAAAAAATTCTGTTTAAAATATTTTTTTTTCCATTTCAATTTGTGCCCTTTGCCTCTTGTTCTATCCCTGGACAGTACAGAGGGGAATCTGGCTTGACAAATATTGTCCTTTGGGATATATGTACCACTAGTGAGTTGCCTCCAGAAGGAATTTGTACCGCCTCCCACACCTCTTAAGTCCAGCAGTTCAGCCAGTTTTCAGTCCACTCCATTGTCCATGTACCTAGTCTGTACTTCATTTTCAGTCCACTCCATTGTCCATGTACCTAGTCTGTACTTCATCAGGTTGTCAGTGAAGATATTGCGGGAGACTGTGTGAAAAGGCTTGCTGAAATTGAGAGAAACAGTATCTCCTGCTCTCTCCTCATCCATCAAATCAGTCATCTCATCTTAGAAGGTTGTGCTGGTTAATGCCAGTCACTTTTCTAGCCTTCATATGTTTGGAAATGGTTTCCAGAAGGTTTTGCTCCATCTTCCCAAGGATCAAGGTGAGGCTGACTTGCCTGTAATTCCCAGAGTCCTCCTCTTTGTTGAAGGTAGAAATGACATTTGCTTTCTTCCAGTCCTAAGGAGCCTCCCTGAATTTTCCTGAGCTTTCAAAGATAATCAAGAGTGGTGTCACAATTATATCATCCAACTGCCCCAGCATTCAAGAGTGCATCCCACGGGGTCCCATGGATTCTGTACATTCAGTTTATATAAATGTTCCCTAACCTGGTCTTGTCCGTTGACGATAAGTTTTCTCAGCTCTGGACTTCCCTCCTGCCATTCCTGAAAGCAAATCACACTGAGGCAAAGTCACCATTGAGAATCTTGGTCCTTTATCGCCTGGCCCTGTTGGTTTGCGGTCTGTGCTACAGCCTGTGTGTATGTAAGTGTGTTTACGTGTGGGCTCATTTCCAAACAAACAAGCCTGAGTTCTGCGCTGATTTCCCAGACAAGCTTTTCCTGTCCGTGCCTCAGGATGTCAGCCAGCTGCCCCAGTGAGCCAGCGATTCAATTGCAGGGGAAGTTCAGCTTGGGTGAAAACAAAGACGGCAGTACACATTTTTCTTTGGGTTTTTAATTACTTCCGTCTTTGTATCTGAAGCATTTTTCTTAAAAATACTTCACTTTGCAGGTGTAGCCTTACAGACTTTCTCTCATCATAACTTTTCTTATCATTTGTAGCCATTAAAGAGTTTAAAATACTTTTGGCAGGGGAATTAAACCAGGTGCCCTTGATCAACTCCCATTGGGATAATTGCATTCTTTTTACTTGAAGTCCCATTTTTGTCAGGTGTTATCGTAGAGTTCATTTCATGTCAGGAGTTGTTGTGCTGTGCTGTCTGCCATAGAAGGCTGTATCTCACTGTAGACTTTTCTGGGGCTGAAACTTTAGTATGGAAAGTAATTTTTTTTTTCTATATACTGGAAGGACAATCCAATAAACCATTTTCTTTCTTATTGGAAATTGAAATAATGCTGCTTTTTTGGATGCAAAGAAGTGTACAGGCTGGATTTTGATGTCTCATTGATTGTAAATCAAGGCCATGACTGATATTTACTGGGAAAGTTGCTGTGATTTCAGTGCTGCTTTGACCCTCAGGAGACTTGGCCTGCAGTCCTAGTTCATCTAGATGAGTATCTTCTCTATATCTTCTTCTCACATCTGAAATCAGGATGATGATAATTCCTATCTTTTAAGGATGTTCTGAGCATGAATCGATTATTTTTTAGGCTGGGATTATAAACTCACTTGGTCGTTATATGAGCGGTGAGATTCAGGCTCAGAGATTTCTGGTTTTTGTGCTTAATTCTCAAATGAAAACTCTGCTAAGGACCCTGAACAGCAACACATACAGGAGTCTAGACCTGGGTGACTGAAGTTTTCAGGTTCACAGGGGTTCATTTGCACCTCAGATGAGATGTTTGTATACAAGCAGAGGAGAATAAACCAGATTGACACACAGTTCTGGAGACGAGTGGGGTTCGCTTCTGCTGAAAACCTTGCATCATATGGTTTGGATTTCTGTGTGGCAGGAAAGTGGAAGATGTTTTGTGGGGCTCCCGTTGTTTCTTCTGGGAATTCATGGAAGGAAATAGTAGCTGATCGACCACGTGGCTGTTGCATGGTGAGCATGATGTCTCTGATGTGTCAGATCTCTGACACATGTAGCGCACAGGAGACCAGGGCACATATGGTAAATCCTGATGCGTTTGGTATTCCTCTCTTTTCAGCCAGTCAAAATTTGAGCTTAAGAAAGAAAACATGAAAGCAGAACTCTGAACATATGGCAACCCTAATTAAAGGGGTGATGTTAGTTTTTCCCACCTTCAAACTCATTGCAGTCGTGCTGACCTTAGTGCTCTTTCCTTTCTTGTGGTGCATTCAGTAAAGTTTGCTTTCCTGAGCAGGGAGACTGAGTGAGCATCTGCAATCAACACTTGCGGTTTTGCCTCGTAAGAAATGATGTGCTTCCAAAATTTTTTTTTCAAGCTCACGGTTAAAATCACGTTTTAGGAGGCTTTTGTGAGGAAACATGAAGGATGCATCTCCTTTTGGAAACTGAGATTGTTTTTTTGACTGGTAACAGAAATGAGCCTTGAATGTGCATTTAACATAAATCAGGCCACTGTCTATGCTACTGGGTTTTGAGCCAGTCTGTCTTCTGCTTGGGGCTATTCTGCTTCTTATGAAATATTTACCAATCCAGAGAGACAGTGTGACTTTGTATAACTTGATGGTGAAAGTAAATTTGCAGGATAAAGCAGACACCAATTCAGGTTCTGTCCTTGCTCTGAATCAAGGGATTTATGTCCCAACTGAGTCCATAGGCTGTGAGGTGATAGGGTTTATCCACTGTCTTTCTGATCTTTCTTCTGTTGCACATTTCCTAATGTGGCTTGAAAAACTCTTCAATTAGCTGCTGTGCTCCAACAAAACGTATCTTGGAAAAAAAATCTTGACCAGCTCCTTCAGAATTGCTTATTAAATTATGAATTATAGAAAAGAAGTAATACATTCTAGGTAATAGTACAAAGGGTTTAGCATTTTATTTAGTAAGTCTTTGTTAAAGTCAACATCTCCCTTTAGATCTTTGTCTTGTTTGCTGCTGCTATATTCCTACTTTGCATATGACAATATAAGAAGACAATCTAACACTGCCTTTCTCATGACCAGAGCTTTGTTTTTTCACTTTTTTAGTGATTTTCCATAATTTAGATAGCTTGACAGTGTGTCTTAGTGGATTGTTAATTTTGCAGAACTTGAGTCGATTTGCTTTTGAAAAATTAACCAGTCTGTGCCCTTGAAAAGTCATTGCATCTGTTATTACCTCCACATGTGATAAGTTTAAGAAAATGATTAGCAAAGGTGTCACTCATTTCTGCATGCTGTATATCAGATTGGACTGGCTGTGAAGTACTGAACCATATGAAAGCTGTGAAATCAGCCCTGCTCTACAGGGACTACAACCAGCTGCACCAATTTTACTACTTTTTTTCCCTTGCAAATTCAGGAATGATTGGAATGGAGTTTGACAGTTTATTTACAGATTTGCTGTGACTGACAGGATGCCAGAGGGGAAATGTTTGTACTCCCTGAAGAGAGTTTTTGGTAACTAAGGCTAAATATCTGACAGGACTTCTGTTATAAAACAGAGTGTGATCAACAGTTGTGTTACTGCAGAATTTGGTGCAGCTTTTCATTTAAAATACAGCTAAAAATACAGAACTAAAAGCCAGCATTTGCTTTGATGTAAAGTGTCCCTATAGAGAAGTGTGGCACCAGTTAATTTAAACCTTCCAATCCAATTCTGATCCCACATCAGAATTTCTTACAAAGAAATTAAGGAAAGAAGGATGAAACCCACTCACATACTACCTTCTTCCCTCTTGATCACTGATTTTCAAGCTTAAAAATTCTAGGTTTCCTGAATTTTTCAATATGGGGATGGACCTCTTGCATAGTAAGTTCAAGTCTCCTTGACAACCAACGTGCTTCTCTTACCTTATGGGCTGCCAAGAGTTTGTGGACCATGCATTGAAAACTTGTGGGGGATGTTAAGGTTTCTTCCAGTTGAACCTTGAAATTAATAAAATGAAATTAATTTTGTTTTTCTCTTACATCCATCCCTTAGCTCTGAGAGTAGGGCAAATGGGATTTTTTTCCCCCCCATGATCATGACATTCTGTAAATCTGCAGTAACCTGACTGAAGTATCCTTCTAATGTATAAAACCCTTATACAATGGTACCTGGAAAACAGAAATCTGTTCTCCAAAAAAAAGATGCATGAGCTATATACTGTATTATTTACAATATATGGGTAGTAATATTATATTCTGTATTCCCAGAAATAGTGTTAAACTTTTAGTCAGGAAAGTATTTTTTGTTCATTAATAGCTCTGTGTTCATTTAAGAGGCACAGAAGCTTTTGTACATTGAAAAGGTTAATTATACTCAGAGTAAAGGTACTTGAATAAATTGTGTGTTTTATGGGTAGCAGAGGTTTAAGGTGGGCAGATTTGTCTGGCATAGAGAAAAAAATATTTTTATTAGATTGTTAAGTGTTAAGAAGTGCTGCCAACTTGCCAAATGTAATCTGAGTGTTCATGAGCAGGAGATACTGATATATTGCAGCGGACAGAAAATAGGCACCCAAGGGCCTGTGTCCTTACTTGCCAGCCTTACTGGTTTGTCAAGTGTCAGAGATTTTAGTAGGTTAATTTTTTTTTCTTAATTTTGATTTTGCTATTGTTCTGGCTGGATTGGTAACCTACAATATTATTTGCTGTATGTTTTTGTTATAATAAGACTATGCATCAAAAAAGAGATGGAGAATACAATTTGCAAAGAATAAATGAGAAGAGACAAAATGGATGTTTCTTAGTCATGATCTTCTAGTGAAGTAAGTCCCTTTTTAATATTGATGTGTGAATTATGCCTTACAGAAAGATCTGAATACACTGTGCTCTACCACACCTGTAAGATTGCTCAGCTCCCCAGTAAAGGGGTTCTTCCAACATAATCTTTACTGTTGGATACAACAGGTTTGACAGGTGCATTCTTATTTGGTTTTTTTAATTGTTGGTAATAAGAAACACTTCTGGGAGCAGAGAGTGGCATCCAGCTCAGCCTTTCCCCAGATGAATTATCTTTTCATTACACTGGCTGGCCATGGTTATTCTGGACCCGTGGCTCTGGCTGTCCCGGATGGACCATGGGAGAGTGATGGTTTTCTGTGTCTGCACTGTTGCTACCCATGAAGTCCAGCAGTTCCTCAGGGTCTGGAAATGGTGGTTAACTCATTCCTATGTCTTGCTAATCTTGACTATTAAAAAGATTTGTTGCTTTTCTTGTAACAAATCTGACTTTGGTGTGTTGCAGCTTAATACTGTCAGGCTTCCTTCTGTCCATCCTGGCTAAGGCTAATAGAGGTTATTCCTTTTCTCCTTGCAGATCCTTTTTTATAGTGTTTCCAATGGGCTTAATGTTAACAGTTTCTGTTTATAAAAGTAAAAGCTCTACCCTTAAGTATGAAGGAAGGTTGCCCAAGGTGATACAGGAAGTCTTTGATGGTGTAAGGCAGAAATACAATCCAACAGCCCTGAATCCTTCTTTCCAGCTGTAGTTCTAGTCCAATTCCTTTTAACAGATAGAAGACAAAAGTAGGTGTGATGCACCATTGTTAGAATTCAGACAATCCTAAATGTGGATTATAAAACCCCAGCTTCCAGGCTCTCCCTTTTGCAGGAGGAAGTTTTTAGGTGTCCACTGAGCTGCCACATTCCTGACTGTTGGCATCATTCCTGCTGTGATTTGTACATCCCACCACAGTCACTGTGCCTCATGCCTGTGTGCAGGTTTTGGCTCCATGAGCTCAAAGACACTCTGATGCTTTTTAAGACTGAAGAAAAGTGACCAGAATAGTTAAAAACCAATCAGTGACCAGTGTGCCTAATATTATAGTTGAAGTTCTTCAGTAGTTGGATTATGTTATTAAAAAAGGATTAGACGATCTAGGAGGAATGGAGTGCTTGGAGATCAGCAACAGAGCTGTGAACTGCAATCATGAGTATTACTGAGACTGTCATCTGGTGCCTAAAGACAAAAACATAATTACCACGAGAAGGTCATTTTTCTAAGCAAAGGACAGTTGTAAACTGCCTTCACCAGGAAAAAATCAGTATTTGTTGGATTGCATCATTGAATTATTCATCAAGATCAGACACTTTCTTGTTCAATTTACTTTGTCATTTTCTCCTAGCTTATTCTCAGCAGTTTGGATGGAAATATAACACAGTTGCACCTGCTTACAAGAGGCTTTCAATTCACTGGATGTCTTGCTTGGAAAGACATTTGATTTGGTCCAGGCTAAAATCAAGTGCTCTTTGTTTTAATGGGATATTCATGTGTTATGGACAAATAACTGGAATTGGTGTTAAAATGTATCTGTTGACCTGTTCTTATTATTTTAGTGAGTTATTTCAGGCCCTTAATTTAGAATAAATCAGATTTGCTCTTGGATCAGATCCTGCATCTTTTCTTGTGTTCTATATGGCCTCTGTTGAAACAAGTGTTCTCTTGGCAGTAATATTTGATTGTCTAGGAAGGGGTAAATATTCATTTTTTTCAGAAATTGCTTTATGTATATAGGTGAAATAGTGTCTTAGGAAATTCTAGGGAGGTTAGATTGTTTCAAGACCTTAGAATGCTGAAATGAGTAAATAATAATTTCTCTGTCACATCACAAACTTTTATTCTTATACACAAGTATATAGAGAAACTCAGGAACACAAGATGATCAGAATCTCCCCCCATATGTTCCTCTCACTATGATCCTCTTTTTTTCCTCTTTTGTTGCTTTCCCCCATAATTTACTTCATTTGCATATTTTAGTGTTTCATACCATGGTGCCTGAGTCAATTTTCTTTTGAATAATTAAACAGGTACATGCCCTTGGAAAGTCATTGCACCCTTTATTGCCACTTAATGTGTTAACTGTGAGGAATTGGGAAAAGATGTTGTGCATTTTTGTTGACTGCTGTTTTACGTGAGGGTTGGATGTAATGTAGTGAATGGAACTCAAAGAATATGCTGGATTTTGGTGAAACATATCTTAGGTACCCAGGGGATGTACCAGAGTAGAAAACTTTGTCCCTTTGCGGGGTTTGAAAGGAAGATTTGAGCAGCTTCTTACTTTAAAATAATACTAATGATAATAAAATTAATAATTAAAAATTAAAATGCTTTTGTGGCATCAGTGACTTTTAAGTGATGTCCAATATTTTGCTGGGTCTGTGTTTTGGGTAGTGGAAGGTTTTGCCATCTGCAGAAGAAAATTTAAAGAAAGGAGTTGGTCCTGAGTCCTCTGTGCTGTGGATTTGGGAGAAAGGGACGAGGGAGAGAATGGACAGGAGCAGTTTTTCACCTTTTTGATAAAGGTGGCTGAGACTTCTCTGGAGGGATGACAAAATCATACAAGGATTGGGGTGGATAACATGCTCTGAGATGCTCTGGGGATGCCTGGGTTAACAAGGAAGTTTCTGCAAGCAGTGGAGAATTCCAGGTTCTCATTAAAATCCCGAGCCAGGTGAGTTTGAGCACAGCTGTGCTACAGATGCAGCTTTAGCAGTCGTATTATAAAGATTTGTTAAAACCGTGCTGGCTTGGATAACTGGGACAGTGTTTCCATTGCAGGAGCATTGAATGTGCACCAGGGTAGGCCAATAAGAAAATGTGCTTTGCTAAATTGCATTTTATTTTACTATTGTCTGGTAGTCATGCTTTACTTTACCTCCTCCTTTAGCTAGTGAATATTCTTAATTGTAAACATATCTCAGTGTCTGTGGTCACTTTAAAGGACATTAAAATGTCGGTTTGCCTTCATTGCTCATTCAAATCCTACTCTTGCAATTAGGATGCTACTAGAAATTTATATTGATTTCTACGTGGGGTTTTTTCCTTAGGATAGGACATCTCTCTGCTTAAGTGTTACAAAATAAACCAAGGCCGTTTGTGTTCTTTAACATCAACAAATAGGTTATTGAGCTTGTGTAAGTTGTTTGTTTGTAGAGAGAGCCTGGGAGAGATCCTGGGTGATCCCTGTGGCCAAGGCAGCTCCATGGCAGGGAGGTGAAATATCTCCTTAAACTGTCAAAGGCAGAGAATTCCTTTAAAACGTAAAACTTCTGCTCAGTCAAGCTTGAGGAGAAAGTGCAGACTGCAGCTTATGCTTCTGATGTGTGAGTTGATTAAGAAACATAGAAATAGAAGGAAAAGGTTATGGCAGGGTGGTTTTGGGGTCAGTGCAATTGGTAGTGATTTATCCAGAGAAAAGGGACGCCACCCAATTGATACAGTTCCCTTCTCTTGGCCTTTGGAAGAGCTTTCCATAGAATTGCTCAGCTGTGGTTAAAATTTCCCCGTGCCAGTGTGGCTGCTGCGCTCCTCCAAATGCTAAAATGAAACAGGTCCTGTTATGTGGTCCATCGGTGGGAGAAAACATGGGGAGAATGGCAGCAGTTTATAAAAGCAGCCCCTGGAACGACTGAGATCGACATCTCGGGGAAGGCTACAGGCACAAAGCATACCTTAATAATGATCGGTGGTTAAAAGGCATCAGTGCCTTGGAGATAAAGAACTGTTTTAGATTGTAAAAGAGATTATCAAAATCCCTCACACCAGACAGTGCTAATGATGCAGATCGTGAATTGTGTGGTGACTGAGATTTCAGTGTGTGTTTTGATATGGATTGTACGATCACTCATCAAAAGCTTCAGACCTGTTGGTTTTTTTTAAGAATGCTTTCTTTACTATCTGAATCAAATATGTCAGCTCTGCAATCTGTGGCAGGTTAATTGAAATGCAGTGAGAGTGCAAAATCTGAATCAAGCATGAGGTTGGCCAACTTTGTTCATCCTTTAACTTATGCAGAACTGCTTAACTTGAGAACTGCTGATGAAATGAGTGTGGTTTTCTACCTTTCCTTAGAAAGGAAGCATGTGGGCCGTAATGGAAGAATTTAAAAGATGTCTTATTTGGCTGAATTGAGTGAAGAAATATTAGAGATTGAGGAGTGTCTTACTGTAGCAGTAGTATAGTTACTTCTCAGTGTTCAGTGTTGGACTTCATCAGACTTGAGTGAAATTCTGCAAGTGGCATGCAAAGACCCTCTAGTTCTAATCTTTGTTGCTTCCCTTTTCCTCAAAAAAAAAAGGTTATTTAATTATATGTGATTGAATGTGGTGACATTTAGTGCACATTAAAGGGAGGCATTTATGATGCCAGCTTAAGCAAAGTGTCTTTCAGGTTCATTCTTTGTGAGTTATTGTTGTTCTGCCAGACACATGTGCACCCCTGCCTGTTAGAGACCTGTGCCACGCCAGGACAGAGCTTCTAATTGGGCTCCTGCCTTAAGATCAAGTGATGTCTTCAGAGTCTGTCAGCAGGAGAATAACAAACACACCACCATAAATTTGTAAAATTACAGTCTGAGGGACTGAAAATGTTCTTTCCACCTCCTTAGCTGGATCTTTAGTTCCATGTGCAGTGGTTTCGTAGTGACTTTAACTTTTATTGGTTGCATTGGGATCATGATGGCAACAAAGGATGGTTCAGATACCAAGATGATTCACCAGGTTCATGTGTGCACAACACAGCCACAGGGGATTATGATAAGGGCAAACACTAAAAACAAACCCCTTTGCCAGCAGAAAATCTCCCCGCTTTTCAGTGGCATGAAGCGGTGAGTGTGTTTGGGAGCATATGTTTGTACGAAGGGGTTGTGGTGTTTGGTACTGAGGAGTGTATCCTTTCTGGGTCTAGTATTTCATTTAAAAGCAATTTGCCTGAATAAAATAAAATATGCATGATGGGTGAACACAGATGAGCTCTGTTAATGTATTCTAATTAACTTGCTAAAAATATTTTTAAATCTTAATAAGCTTAAAGAGAATTTCTGATGATCAGATGCAATGTTAATGAGCTTCATATAAAAACATAAGAAGGTAAAGCAGGTAGCTGATGGGCAGTTGCAGTGCTGTCTGTGTACCTAACATTTTTCTCAGGCAAAAGAAAGATCTTTGGATAAAATATTATCTTTTGTCTTGGTAGCTAATTTCTCAAGATCTGTTTCTAGAAAGCTTAATGAACAAAACATTAAAAAAAAAGAATTTGCCTGTTTGATTTGGAGTGTAGTGGGAATTTTATTGCTTAATTATGCCTTAGAAAAACATGCTAAGGACGTTTATAATGAAGTATCTGTGTTCTTTGTGTGTGGGAGAACGTCTCTTTTCCTTTTATATATGCCATAAATCTCAGATTGTAGTCCTTCTTCTCTCCAGGCTATTAGGTTTCTGCAGACTGTATTTCATTCCTTAGCACCTATAGTTGCTTGGCAACAACATCCGATTTACATGAACCCAGCCCCATGAATGAATAGTTACCTGGAACCTTTCTGTGCAGAAACCCTGAGAAACGTAGCAGTTCTCCCACTTACTATGACAATTATTAGGAAATATTAATTACTTCTCTCTATTCATCTTCCTGCAGCCTTTGTTTCTCAGTTAAAGGGGAACAAACTGTATTCTCTGTTTAGCTCTAGCCTGCCAGAGGTCACAGGATCGCAGAATCACAGAATCACAGAAAATTATGAGTTGGAAGGGACCCACAAGGATCATCTAGTCCAACTCACCATCTAATACCCATACAGCGACCGAGGGCACATCCCAGAGCATAATAACAACCTAGATGCCTCACAACCTAGCAGGCCACTCCGAGCCGGAGGGGGCCCGGGGTCATCCAGCCCTCACCCCCCAGCTAGACCAGCTAGACCATGTCACTAAGCTCCTCGTCCAGTCTTCTCTTAAACACTTCCAGGGATGGCGACTCCACCACCTCCCTGGGCAGCCCATTCCAATATGCAATTACTCTCTCCGTGAAAAACCGCTTCCTAACATTAAGATTAAACCTCCCCTGGCGTAGCTTGAGGCTGTGCCCTCTCGTTCTGGTGTCGTCAGCCTGGAAGAAGAGGTCTACACCCATCTGGCTGCAACCTCCCCGCAGGTAGCTGTAAACAGCAATGAGGTCCCCTCTGAGCCTCCTCTTCTCCAGACTGAACAGTCCCAGTTCCTGTAGTCGCTCCTCATAGGGCCTGCCCTCCAGTCCCTTCACCATCCTCGTTGCCCTTCTCTGCACCCTCTCAAGCAGCTCAACATCCCTTTTAAACTGGGGAGCCCAGAACTGCACGCAGTATTCAAGATGGGGTCTGACCAGCGCCGTGTACAAGGGGAGGACGACCTCCCTGGACCGACTGACCACACTGTTCTTGATGCAGGCCAGGATGCCATTGGCCTTCTTAGCCACCTGGGCACACTGCTGGCTCATATTGAGTTTCCTATCAATCAGTACACCTAAGTCTCTCTCCACTTCACTAGTCTCGAGCCATTCCTCCCCCAGCCGGTAGCGCAGAATTAATTTATAAATAATCTGCTGGGAAAGATGGAGGTTTATTAATAACAGAAGACTTTAGTAGTGCTCAGAGACCCAGCTGGTACGAGTGGTCCCCAGTGCTGTGCTCTTTAGGTACAGAAAGAATGAGGTTCAGAGGAGTAAAATAACTCACCACGTCGAGAATGTCAGTGAGTGTGATTTTAGTTTTTCTGCTGGTAAGTCTGGTATGGTTTGTAGGGAGAAAAAGGAGAAAATGTTTCCTACTCAATGTATTTTCTTCACTTTGTGACATTTGGAACTTACTGAACAAACAAAATAAACAGATTTTCTGCTACCTCCAGCCTACTGTTTTGTGAGCAGGTACACCCTCTTATCAATTAATTTTATTTTTGTGAAGTGCTTTACAAACTATTTCTATTGAGAGGAGTGGGAGGTATGAGAAAGAAAAATTAAGAAGAAAAATTCTTCATCAGCACTGAACACGAAACAGTCTTACTGGACTAGAAAATGAAGAGCTACAGGGAGTATTTGTGGATGACAAAATAGTTGAAATAATTATTTTGAAAAATCTTGTAAAGAAAACACCCAAATTGCCCTGTTTTGTAAGTTCTTTTCTATTTTTCTTCTGGCTTATCCTTTGCAAAAATGAAATATTACTCGGGCCTTGACTTTTTTTCTGTTGCATTTCCAAAGTTCTTCATTGATGTTGTTGATAAGATCCAACGGCTGGTGCTGAGGGGAACAGAACAGATCTGAGATCCAGCTTTACAAATCTAGATCCCAACCCGATTTTTCTGCCAAGTTTGTGGTGGTTTGGGTTTGTTCAGAACCAAAATACCTGGTAACATGTTCTTTCCTCTCGTCACTCCAGTGGCATTCAAAGTCAGGTCATTTCACCCCGTGCCTTTTAATTATATCCCATGGCTTCATGTAATGCTGAACTTGCAGCTCATTATTATTATATTTTCTCCTGTGGACATGTCTTGCTACTGATGCTCATATCTGCAGATTAACTAATGCACAATCGAATGCATTTGTGATCTAAGTAATGAAGAGGCCTTTGTTCTATTCTTGGTTGTTCCACTGATTTTGTGCGACCTTGGGTAGCTCATTTATCTCCTTGCTTGCTTTTCTCATTTTAACCTTCGATGGATGGTGTCATATGTTGACTTGCCAATGTAATTTTCTTTTTCCCTTAGAAGATTTGCAAGACTGAATATTGCTGTATGAGGACAGATCGTTTCTAAAAATGAAACAATGGGGTTTTTGTTCCTAAATAACTCCGTATTGAGCATTATTTACTGATGTATGATATGCAAAGCCTCGTGTGGTACTTGCATCACAGTTGTGGTAGGAATTGGAGGGTGTGTATTTTGCCAAATTTCAAGCACAAATTTCTCATGTGTCAGAACATTTTGAGGAAAAACTGAGCTGTGCTGCAATGCTAACAACAGAGCACACTGAAAAAAAAAAAGGTCATTTTTAGTCAGTGGAGAGTGCCTAAAGCAGCAGTGAATTTTGGGAATATCTCGCATCTTCCTGTCTCTGGATTAATGTCTCACCTCCAGTCTGGTAACCGAGCAGTAGGATTTCTGAGAACTCAATATGAGCCAGCAGTGTGCCCAGGTGGCTAAGAAGGCCAATGGCATCCTGGCCTGCATCAGGAACAGTGTGGTCAGTAGGTCCAGGGAGGTTGTCCTTCCCCTGTACACAGCACTGGTCAGACACACCTTGAGTACTGTGTGCAGTTCTGGCCTCCCCAGTTTAAGAAGGATGTTGAGCTGCTTGAGGGGGTCCAGAGAAGGGCGACAAGGATGGTGAAAGGACTGGAGGACAAGCCCTATGGGGAGCGGCTACGGGAACTGGGGTTGTTCAGCCTGTAGAAGAGCAGGCTCAGAGGTGACCTCATTGCTGTTTACAACTACCTGAGGGGAGGTTGCTGCCAGGTGGGTGTGAATCTCTTCTCTCAGGCTGAGGACACCAGAACAAGAGGACATGGCCTTAAGCTATGCCAAGGGAGGTTTAGACTGAATGTTAGGAAGAGGTTTTTCACAGAGAGAGTGATCTCTCATTGGAATGGTCTGCCCAGAGAGGTGGTGGATTCGCCATCCCTGGAGGTGTTTAAGAGTAGGCTGGATGAGGCATTTAGTGCCATGGTTTAGACAATGGGTTGATGTTGGATACAGGTTGGACTTGATGATCTCCAAGATCTCTTCCAACCTTGCTAATACTGTGATTCTGTGATTTCCAGGGTTCTCAGAGGCACTGGAACATAGTTCAGTACAGAGCTCTCCAAAATCCTGTGATGGAGCCCACAGGACACCTGAACTCCTACCACAGGACTCCGCAGAGCACGTGTCTGCTGCAGATACAGACATTCAAAGCCAGAACATTCTCCCATGCAGAAGTTCTCCCAGGCAGTTTTCCAGTGCAAAGTTCTCTTTGATTTATCAGGAGTTTTTAAAATCTGCCATTTTCCTGCTAAATATTTTTTATAGGCAAACTGACACCATGCAGTGTCAGATGCTCATGGGACAGATGATTTTAATGCTCTTACCAACTCTGTTCTTTTTTGATAGTGGTTTCAGGGGTGAAGACATTTCTGCTAGGCACCAGCAGCACTAATCATCTGTGGTTTGTGGTCTTGAAATTATGCCTTTTAATGAGTGGCAGAACCCAATATGCTCAGCTTATCAAAAAGAAATACAAGATGTAATTTAACTGTGGTCTGTAAAGTGCCAAGATGTGAAGAGGAAACCCAGTTTTAATAGTGATGTTTTAACTGGAAGGCTGAAGCCACAAAGATCAAGTGACTAGAAGTTTAAAGAATAAAAATATAAACTATGGGAAAAGTGCAACTAAATTAAAGCTATTAAATTTAGAGGTAGTGAACATGAAAAGAGCCAGTAGACATAGTAAATTCTCTGTCACTTGGAATCCTTCGGCTGAGGTTCTGTGTCTTTTTAGGGTTACTGTAGTTCCGTGAATACAGATCCAGGCTGGATGGTGGGATAACTGTATGAAAGTTGTGTGAGGAGGCGGTCCACTCTGACCTTTTACTTTTTTGTAGCTGTCTGTAGGAAGGTTATTAAAAAACTGGATCTGATGACCGGATTTCAAATGCCCAGTTTGGATCTCCTCTAGATTTTCTTTTCAGAGTGGTTACCATCTGCTTCAGAACAGTTTTTTGAGAATGAGTTAATTCGTCACATTGGTTCCAGATTTCTTGTTTATTTGCTGAAGGATGGGAATTCTGAAATGGAAGGTGAATGTTGCTCAGTCTACGAATAATTGTGGAAGTGTGGGGTAAATCATAGCAGGTTGTGCTTTGTTATGTTAAGCCTTTAACGTAACAGAGGAGCCTTGGCTACTTTGGGGATGTTTGGACAACTGCTGAATAGTTTTTGTGATGGTTCATAGTTTTCCCCAACGCACAGTTCTTACAATATCCGAACTTTGGGTAACAAAAGAGGAAAACTTTGAGTCATGGAAAAAAGAAGAAATTAAACCTAATGTAAGACATCATGAACCCATTTTACCTTAGTTGTTACTTATTTTTTCTTTAAGGGATTAATTCAGAACCAAGAGATTACACAAGTTAGAGACAGCAAGGATTTATTCAATTACTTCCAGTAAAAATGTCTTCAGAAGATGACTTTCCCCCCAGCACATTATCTGTGTTGACCAAACAGACTCTAAGTTTTCATAGAATCATAGAAAAGCTTGGTTTGGAAGGGACCTTAAAGACCCTCTAGTTCCAACCCCCCTGCCGTATCTACTATCTCTTTCCTTAAAAGCTTCAGAGAAATATTTTTCTGAAATATTTAGCCTTTATCAACGAAAAGTTTTGGTCTGAATCTGCTGCTTTTTTTTCCTTCCTGGCTGAGTTGTGTATTTTTTTATAATACATTACCCTTGGAATTTGTCCTAGGCTTCATCACAGTATTCTGTCAAAGAGAGACCTATGTCCAAAAATAAAAAAAAATTAAAAAATCACTGTGAATTGATAAACAATTGCAGCTCGGCAGTATTTCTACAAGAATTGCAACTATTTCAGAGGTCTCATTGTAAGTGTGTCATTGTATATGTTATAACAGTGTTATGACTATTGATCTGCTTGTTCCCAAAGAAGTCTTTACCAGTCATGTACTAAAGCTTTCCTCGCAGTATAATTCTGCTGAAGTCAATGAAGCTGAATTGTCAGTGGGGTTGTATCTTGAGTAGATTTTTTTTTCCTCTACAGTACATCTTGGGCTGTGTGTATTTTTTTTTTTGGTGTTCTGCAATAATTCAGGATGCTGCTAAGAAAAAATTGAAATCCATCAAGAGTGGGATAGACTTGACTCAACATTAAATATTAAATTAATTTCTGAAGTGAACTTGGCTAAGAGGATTTTCAGTTAGGTGACTTGGTGGTGTCTTTAAGATTCAGGTTGTGTAAAGTTTTGTCTTAATTGAAACAAGATCTTAGGAAAGCTAAATTTGGCATCCTCATGAAGAACAATTTCTGCTGTTAGAAGTATCTTGAGAACATAAGGTGACCTATGGCTACCAGTGGCACATGAGTCTTGGCTATGGATACAATTCCGACTCCTTCACTTAGTTACGTGCACATCTTCTCCTTCTAGTGGTATTGTTCTTGCCTTGTAGCAGTGTGAGCAAAAAGAATCATGCCTGATCTCCCCCACATCATTGTGGAGACTTTATCTATGTAAGTAGCATAAATTTTGAGAATATTAGGCTTATTTGTCATTGCTGCTGAGAAAACTGGGGCTTTTTTTCCCCCCTCTGCTGAATTACAGCTGGTTTGATAGTTGCTTTACTATGGCAGCCTTAGAGGCTGATGATCAATTCTGGCTGTAAAAGTTGTTTCTATTCCCCAGACACAGCATTTAAAAAATGAGAATAAATCCTATGTCTGGAGATTTTCTGAAATACATTCGAGCAACTCCCAGTGAAATTAAAGCATGTTACTAAGTATGAAAACTTCTTTGCTGGCGTGTAAGAAAAGAGCCAACCTCTATGGCAAAACTGGCTTCCTTTTCTTTGTAATAAATTAGCTTATGCTTCAAAGTGAGAGTCAGAAATACTTTAAAAATAGCTTTTTAATAGCTTTTATGGTTTACCATGTTGTTTTTAGAATTGCAAACATGGCTGAACTTGTGTGAATATTTAGCTTCAAGCTTATAATTTATTTGAGCAGTTGTATTAGTCTAAATAAAAAAAAAAAAACAAGAAAAGGAAAAAAGGGAGTACTCCAGTTTACATTACTTTTGCCTCAATTAAGTAGATGTTGTTTAGTGTGCTGAAGGCTGGTTTATGGCAGTATTTATTTCCTCTGTTATGGAATACCTGGAGATGGGAGAACCACATGCACAATGAAGTAGAGAAACAAGTGTCTCTGGACTCAGTTCTAGAACTCACAAGAACATAAAAGGTACTCAGTGCCTTGTACATTTTCATATTTGAAAGGATATAGACAAGAGAAACCTTTTACCACAGCAGCAGTTAAATTTCGGTGTCTTTATATGAGTAAAGAAAATTAGCATTATTTTTGGAAGAGTTAAAAAACAAGGAGGGTGATTTTGGAACTTTTATTTGATAAATGGGACAAAATAACCATATATTTCTGTTGGGTTTTTTTAAATAAAAAGCTAGCAAATCATTTTTTTGAAATTATGGTGTTTGGAGTTAATCAGAGAAATAAAGGAGGGGCTGACATTTTTCTTGTTGCTTACAAATTGTAAATTGCAGTTATTTGTAATCATGCTTACAACTGGTGTGGGTTCATGTGCATAATCAGCTGCTTTTTGAATACATGTTCTATTGTTCTGTTTTATTTATGGATTCAGTCGTGATGAGAAAGACATTATGAAGTTGTTCAGATGAAGCCTTGGAAATGTATTTTAGGAGTTTTGAAAGTCAGCAAGTGCCTGGAGTTTGGGGTACAAACCAAGACTGTGGGTAGCACTGGATATTTAGATGAAAAAACAGAAGAGTTTTCAGCCTCAATGGAAGGTCAAATTCTGCCTGTGGACTTTGGAGTGCATGAACCAGCAAAATTCCCTACTGACACAAACGCACAGTTACTGTCTAGTTGAAATATTGCCACATCCTAAAGTCTTGAGAACAGGAATCATCCCATCAATTACAGTATCTGAAGCTGTTACCAGTCAGATCTGACCCACTCCTGGTGGAACAGGAGTCTGAATTATTACTTGTCTCCTTGCACAAATGATGTGGCAGCAGACTTCTGGTGCTAATTACCAGGGCTAACCTTCTGACTGGTGAAAGTTTGCTTCCACATAATTATTTCTCTTAATGGCTACATTTATCATCACAAAATCAAAGAATACTCTGAGTTGGAAGGGACTCACAAGGATCACTGAGTCCAACTCCTGTCCTTGGACAGGACCATTCCCAAGAGTCCTACCATGTGCCTGAGAACATTGTTCAAGTGCTTCTTGAGCTCTGTCAGGCTTGGTGCTGTGACCACTGCCCTGGGGAGCCTGTTCCAGTGCCCAGCCACCCTCTAGGTGAAGAACCTTTGCCTAATATCCAATGTAAACCTCCCCAGACACAGTTTCATGCTGTCCTTGGTCCTGTCACTTGGCATCAAAGAGAGGAGATAAACACCTGCCCCTCCTCTTTCCCTCACAAGGAAGTTGTGACTCCAATGAGGTCTCCCCTCAGTGTCCTGCAGGCTGAACAAACCAAGTGACCTCAGATGCTCTGCTTCTCCTCTGGACCCTTCACCATCTTCATGGTCCTTCTTTGGATGCTTTCTGTAGCTTTATACCCTCATAATGTAGCACCCAAAGCTGCACACGGGACTCGAGGCGAGGCCACAGCAGCATGGTTATGGATCAAAACCTTTAGAGGGGATGTTGGAGTGCTCAGGAGAGACTCACCTTGTGTTACAGGTTCCAGTGTCTCACTTGCTGAATCCACTTGAGCAATGCTCTTTGAGCCTTCACTTTGTAAAGTCTTTGGTTTTCCCTCCACTTTTGGTGTTAAATAGCTTCCTTTTCTGGGAAGGCATCAGTTTTGTATTTGTAAATATACAGTGATGCAGGACTTCAGTCTTTTTGGGACCACTGTCAATGCTGAACACTTATAATAGTAATTTCCCTCTTCTCAGTGATAGATTTTTTTATTTCCCCTATGTGCCTTTCAATGAAAGCAGTATTTGGGCTGAAAGGAAGAGCAGGAGATGAACTTCAACATCATTCAATTCTTGCTGGATCTCTGTGAAAGCCAGAATGGGTATTTTTGTGTGCATAATAACAGATCATGCTGAATTCTCAGCCTTGTGTAGGGAAAGTGCCTCGTGCTCAGTCTTCCCACATAACAGAACATCTTTACCTGGATCTTCCCCTCTTCTCCTGTCCAGTGGGAATCATTATTTTTGCTCAATTTTGTTAGCTCAGTCACCATGTTCCCAGAAGAGAATAGATCTCTAGAAGATGTGCATATGGCAGGACAGCACTGTGCCATCTGCAGTTGCAGCCCCTTTCTAAACAGGGTTAAAATTCAGTATCAGCTCCCTAAAAAATAATTAGTTTTTCAATGAGAAGGAAATAAACTGGTTGGTTAGGTACTATGCAGGGAGCTTTTAATTAAAAGATGTTTCAATCTGATTCTCTCAACTGTCAAAGACTTGAAATCGTGAATTATGTTTGCTACAGTTGTTGTTGCCGGGGTTTTTTAGTGACACTGTAAGTTCTCTCTGTGCAGGGCTGTAGGGGATGGATGGTAGCTCCTGACAGATTCAAACACAGCTGGCTCACAACACTGCTGGTGATGGATGAACAATGTCTCTGTTAATGCCCCTGCATACATAAATGATGGGCTTGCTTTATTTATTTATAAGATGTATCCAATTACACATCTCAGAGCGAATGTCCGCCGTTCAGTAAAGCAAACAATATTGACATTAAAAAGACAATCCCTGAAATCAGTGGTCAATGAATTTTCCTCACTCTTCAGAGAGAGACTCAAATAAGGGGTAAACCTTAAATTCTGCAAATTCAGTTAAGTTCTTTTGAGACCCAATCCTTGTTCTGTTAAAAATGACTGGAACTCAACTAAAGATGCTGTTGTTTCTGCTCTGGCCCCAGAGAGAGCAGCAGGTTCACTAGGATCACTCTTCCACACGGCCTGGATGGATCTGTAAAGTGAATCAAATTCTGTTGTCAGGCAGTGATGGCAAAGGTTCACTGGGCTGTATTGGTGAAGCCAGCCATCCTAATTATTTGAAGTGGGGGAGAAAGAAAGGTTTTGCCCTTCATGTAGCTTCAGCAAAGAGTTGTTGGGTGTTTTCACAGTGTATTTGTGCATTTTTGTACTCATGAGAGGATCCAATTTAGATTGGAGATGTCCAAACAACATTAGAAATTTCTCAGTTTGTTTATTTTGTCAAGTAGGTTAGCTATATTCTGAAATAATTCTTAGTCTTTTGCTACAAAGAATTAGTCTGGATTAAGGTTGGTGTGCAGATAATCAGCATGCCAGACATTTTTGAACTTGCGATCTAGTTTGTCCTCTTAGAAGTCATCTAACTCAACTAATAGTAGGGTGGTTTGTATTGAATAACTAATGCACTGTTATTTCCCCCCTACTTTTCTGATGGTAACTTATTTATATTAAAGTGCCTTGAATTACAATTATGGCACAAATTGATAATGTAGCCAAAGCCGGAATGTTGTGACCTAGCAAGAGGCAAGTCTCCCATGTATTCCTCGATTTCAAATGCAAACCTGTCACCTGTTCCAGAAGGCACAAATCAGCCCTACCTGGCCCATCAGAGAGTTTGGCAGTGAAAGCAGACAGCAACATGCACTGAGAGAGCTCCTGAAATGTTTGGAAATCTGTGGAGCAGAAGCCCTGAGAGGTCTGGCATGAAGGTGGAAGTGCAAGAAGCAGCTGAGCTAAGATGTGTCTGCTGTTCTCACGGGGGAGGCTGCTGCTCGGCTTTGCCACTTTTACGTTGCCCGTTGTTCTTTCCTGATGGTGGGGGCCCAGCAGTGGATTAGGCCCCTTTCCAGAGGCGCTGGAAAGCAAGTGTGAGTTATTCTTTGGTTTTAGTTGCTGTGGGTTGTAGCCAATATGGTTGTTTCTCATTCTGGCTTGCCGGTTGTCTCTGAAATGTAATGTTTTCGTGTTGGGTGTGGTAGTTCTGCAAGAATTTATATTTGCAACAAGGTTTAGCAAGACAGAATGGTGACTACTAGGCAAATCATTTAGAGTTTGGGATGGTTTCTAGGAACAGAGGCTCACTAGGTATTTTTCACTGGTTTCTGTGCTATTATGTTGCTGTGATAATCTTGGCAGGAATCTGTCATTCTGTGTTGGTATAATTGAAACTTGTTTTCCCTGAGGAATCACTCTGCTGTTTGTTTTATTTGTTTACTGACATTGACAGAGATCCTAATGGCTTTTAAAACCCAATTTGTGCATCACTGAATATCCTCTGAAGAGGAAAATAAAATTAGGTTTATCAGTAAAATAGGGTCCCCCTTGCAATGCTTTGTCTGGGTCTTTAGCTCCACCTGAGCACCCAGATGGGAGTTTGAAAATGGCATGGTGAGCTGCATCTTCTGATTATTTCTAATTCTTTCTTCAGGGCTTTTGTCATTAAGATACTTGAAAGGATAAATGACAATAAGTTATTTAGGGCATCAGTGTAACTTACCCAACTTTGCCTTGTGAGAAATAAATTATCTTTAGTTTTCATTAAAAAGGAAGTTAAGATAACAGAACAATAACCACAGTGAAATTTCCCTTTTGGGAGGGTATACATGATGGTATCGCTTACTATTGTCATAAATCAGGGTAATTAAATGTTTAGATATTTTTTAAAATGTATGATAACAAAGTATTTATGCATTTATTTTGTGTTGAGCCTTTGAAGAATTTCAGTGAGATCCTTTGGACCACTCATGTTCATAATGCCTTGCTGAATTGTGATCATGGAGAGCCGTGTGGCTTGTTACCTCCCGTGCTCCAAAGGAGCATGCACACAAATAAATGATGAGGCACAGGACAGACATTTAGGACTGGAGGAGAAAGGGTGGATTTCTTTAGAAACTAAACACAGCATAATATTTTTTTTTAACACCCCCAAAGCTATGGGTTTGCACTGGGTGAAGATTCAGGTATTTTGTTATTTTGTTGGAGTGACTTAGGCCACCTCTAATTACCTTTTGACACATTTCCTTGTCATTGAGGCGCGTAGGGGTTGCCCAGGTTTCAGTGAACTCTGACTGTGAACATCTTGGGGAGATAAGTTTGGAAAATACTGCTGATTTTAAAGGTTATCTGTCAGTTTATATATGTACAGCTGTGAGACAAACCAGTCTGACCTCAAAACAGAACTGTAATATAGAAACACTCTGCCTTTCTTACCATGTATCTCCTTTGCAAATCTCTCTGACTGATAGCATAATAATGATAATAGATCTGCAATATTTATGTTGCCTCTTCTAAGGAAGTGTTCTAATGTGCCTTGGAAAAGTGGGTAATTAGTGTTATCTCCTTTTTTACAGAAGGTAAGTTAGAGGTACAGAGAGAGAGGGAATACTGCCTTTCATTGCTTGTTCAACAATACAAATGTTGACCATATGCACTTTCAGTCTCATTTGTGGTTTTTATTGCATTGCAGTGCCTAGAACAAGGATTTTGGCTACTGGCGGCGCATCCCACAATAGAACGATCTTACAGGTAAAAATTCAAATTAAATCCTTTGAACTGAACTTCTAGTTACATCTTCATTTTTACTTTGCTCTACTGAATCCAAATGACTGCAGCTGCATAGGAAGCATGGGATTATGAATCTGCTGCAGGTCTTTGGGGCTTTTCTTCAGATTTAGTGTGGAAACTTTAGCCCAATGCTAACTTTATACAGAATTTAAAGGGTTTTTCATACTTGACTAGTTTTATGAATGTGTATCTGAACCACGGGTGTTTTCCAGGTCTCTTCACATACAATGTATCAACCAGTAGAGAAATCATGAGGAAACTTCATATATATTATCTGAGATTTTGTCATTCAGGTCAAAGTTGGCACATGGATTGCTTTAGGATAAAGGGGGGATATGTTGGTGTCAAACATTCAAAAACCCCAACCCCAAACGAAGAAAACCCTTCATACAAACTCTAACCCCTCCCGTTCTGTTATTTTTTATCATCATGTCATATAATAGGAGGAGGTTACACTTCTGTGCAGTCTGCCCTCTCTTCCCACCTTCTTCTTCCACTGCTGTTGCTGCACATTCAGCCTGGTTAGGATCCTTTATCCACCTTCTTGAGAATTGAGCACTGTGTGCTCTGTGTTTCTGCCCACTGAGATTTGTCAAAGCCTCGCTCACAAAAAGTGAGAGGCTTCTCACCTGGCTTCTGCTAGCACAGAGTGAGACATCTGGATTGGGATTCATCTCGCCCAAATCCAGTCATCTGGGATGTGATGTCTGTTTACAAGCTGTCAGCTCTGTAGTAGTCAGGGGAGATCCCGTCAGCTGCAGTGCAAAGGAAACCGGTTGGTGTTTTAACTTAACAAATGTAAACTTCTCCCTCTGGGTGGGCCAAAGAGCTCCCTGGGCTCCAGGAACTGCTGTGACAAACTTCAACTTCCACAATAGGATCCAACACTGACCTGGAGGTGGACATGTACACCAAAAGGCACTTGGCTTAATATTGGGCCAAGTCTTGTCAGTGCCGTTAGTCAGCACAGGGTGAAATGTTTTCTGGTGATGCCAAATCCTTTCCATCGGCTTGAGAGAGACCAGTCCCAGCTGCACACCGTGATCATTGGCAATTCCAGTCATAGGAAAGGAAGGTTCTCTGCACCAAAAAACTTCAGCTGGAATAAATGGAGATTGAAAAGCAAAAACTAAAAAGCTGTTTCTCCTAAGGCAGCATGTGGCTGACTGGGGAACACTAAATTTGGCATGTGTAGACTGCGGATGTCACTTCTCTTCATCTGCTTTGGTTATTTTGCCTAATGACTCGATGTTGGAAAATTAACTGATAGGCTAATTGCTCAAAACATTGGTCCTTACAGGAGTAATTCTGCTAAGAATACATCAGGAAAGAGCTCAGGTTCATAGATGAGTTTGTTTTTAAAGCTGCGTTTCCAGTTTAGGTGCCAGGAGGATCTCCTTGCTGTGGAATGAAGGCAGAGAACTGAATGGTCTTATGACATATAATTTTGCAACATACAGAACTGAAAAGTCATGGGGATGGGAGAGTGGTGGCTGGGATGCTTGTTTGTCATGTGCAACAATTCAGCTGGCTTTAAAACTCATTAGAAGTGTCTTAAAATAATATGATCAATACAGTGTCATTCACTTAATTCAATCACTGGTTAATTGGATCTTTCTTTTTAATTTAATCAGAACCTCAGAAACCGTATGAGTTGCATGAAAAATAACAGCTTCCACTCTTATCATGGTCAATTTTGGATAATTTGTTCCAGGGCTACGAAAGACTATCATTTAATTAATCAACATTCAGCAGCTCCTATATTTTACGCCGCATAGGAGGCAACTTAGACAAATCTGGTAAAAAAATTTAGTAAGGCAGCTTTCCCCACAGTTCTGGGAAGTTTTTTATAACATATGTGGTGCTTGATTTAATGAGCACATGAAACACTGAAATATTTAAAACAGTAAAACCTCTAACAGTTATCTTTTAAAATTATTTCTGGGAGATACCACAGTTTCAAACAACTCACCAAATATATGAACTTTGAATAATTTTAATTTTATGATCATGTGTAATCAGTTGTTACTTGTAGTATTTACAGCACTTATTAACATTCAGTATAGAGTAAAGCTACATTGTATCAGGCTCTGCAGATAGGCAAGAAAGAAAATATTCTTGTTGTCCAAAGGATTGCACAATTCAAGCTTAAGACAAGAAATACCTATTAGGGATGAGATGAAGAAGCAGATGGGGAATGTGTTGAAACAACATGGTAGTATTGGCTGGCAGGATGGGCAGTAGAACCAGTGCTGTGTGACTTTAAAATTCCCAGAGGGCTTTTTAATAGATACCATGATTAATTTTTCATTTGTCCTCTAGCATTGAAGCTCATGTGTTGCTCAATGCTCACTTGCAAGTGAACTTAGGCAATACTGACTTGGCTGTCTTACCAGAAGAGAATGTTTTAAGTGTAATCTCAGGTTTTCACTGAGTTCTAGTTAGCAACCAGCCACTTTTGTTGAAAGTTATGAAAACAAGTGATTTCCAAAGCTTTTGATTTGCAGGTTCTCCAGAAACTTTCAGAGCAAGAAGAAAAATCCTTTAGAAATTTCACATATTATGTTTTTCTATATCTGATATGGATTGAATTTCTTAGTCATCTTTTATGAAACCTGGGGCACATAATCAGTACAGTTGCAAATTCTAGGATCAGGGTTGTCCTGGACATTCTGGCCTTATTTTAGACTCAATTGCATGGATGTAAGTTGGGTGAGACACTTTTCCCTTTGGCAAAGGTAATAAAACCAGCACAAGTTATATCTAAACTGTTGCCTGCTTCTCGTGTTTCTCAGCCCCAGGGGCTCCTGCAGTCCTAGAAGTGATGAAACCAAAATGGAAGGCATTTGTTGACAATGTTTTTGGAAGGGAATTATTGAACCTTCCATGTCCCTATCCAAAAATATCTTATTTTTTTCCCTTCTGTATTGTTTTTCTAAACCTGCACTGTGGGGAAGAGCACATATCCTCTGTGGATGTGAGATGCCTGGTGTTGATTCCAATGCAGAACAACGTGTGGTCAAACAACTTTAATATCTATTGGATACCATTACAAATTCTTCGCCTGTAAAATTTTATTTGTATTGCTCAAGCCAAGATGAGAATTGTCTTAAAATATCTTCGTAGCTAAGGATCCCTCAAATACAGGAAACCCCCTGGTAAATGTAGAGGCTGTGTAACCAGCTCCTGTTTCATTCTTCCTGCTGATCCTAATATGTTGGGAGTGGTAGGGGTGAAGAAAACAGGCTTAGCAGTCCCACATATTGCTGGATATTTATTTTTATCAAAGTTGAGAACTGAAGAGCCTTGGCTTGTTCTTCTCTCCTACCTTCCCACTTGAATCAGCCATAATAAACATAATGGAAGAAAACAGGCTCCAGTTGTGGGTTCCTGAGCAAGTCTCCTTGCCCTGACAGAAGACTTTGTCATGGACTGATTGTGTGGGCTATTGAGGGAGATGATGTTTGAACCTAGGATGCTCTGAACTTGTAACCAAGAGAGAAATTGGACTTAATTTCCTGGCTGCAGTTACCTCTTTAGCTCAGAATTACCAATACCCTCTTGCGTGACAAATTCAGGACTCGTTTTTTCCTGTGGTACTTCTTTCCATGGGTTCCCAAGTGCTTGACTGGGGCATATGAAAGTTACTTGTTCTCCTAAGCAGTGATTTCAGATTGCTAATCCCTTGTTTTTCATGGACCTGTGTAAACAATGCTTTGCTCCTTCTCAGGTCCTGTCTGATGTGTTCAACGCACCCGTGTACACCATCGATACCGCCAACTCTGCCTGTTTGGGAAGTGCTTACAGAGCAATCCATGGTAAGGCTGCAAGGAGATACTTGTGAGCAGTCAGGGAATTCAATTTCAGTTGGTTAATGCTTGGGATTAAAGTTACTGAGAATGAAGGGGAGTAAATCTGTGGGCATCTGACTGGAAGGTCACTCAGTCAAAGGGGGGTTTTGCCCTTAATACACTTGGATAAGGCCCAAGAATAACATTTACATTATAATTCTATGTCTGGCGACTGCTTCTCAACCAAGGGATAGAGTGTGGAAAATGTTGACGCTGTCCAGGGAAGGTTTAGAACCTTAATATGTTGATTGCTGCCTTCGTGGAAGAATACAACAAACTGAAGGTGCTGGTGTAGCCTGCTGTCCCAGTTTGTGAACTGGGCTGTAAACTGGATTGCTGAAATGGTCAAACCAAGCAGAAGGTCTATCCTAGCAAAGAAGATCAGTGAGGGCAACAGGTCCAGTAGTGCTGCTGGCCAAGTAAATGTTATTAAACCTGTATTTAACTTCCAAGCTTTTAAACATCAAGTGTTGGATATGCAAAATATCCTGGGTTCCATGCACTTTCTCCTGTAAAAGCTTAAATCTTGAGATACCCCAGTCATTTTGCTTGTTGTACTACCTCACTCACTGTAATGCAACAGCCTGAGCCCCAGATTTAAATTGTTAATTAACTTATATCTATTAATGCATGCAGGTGTGTAAGGGTGAGCCACCAGCTATTTAAATCTTAAATCCCAGGCATGAAATTCTCTTCATGTAGTCTAAAGGAGTTTATAGTATATTACAGCTAAAAAATGTGTACCAACGAATATGTATCAAATTCTGAAGTCCCTATTTATGTCAACTTTTGTTAGCCTCAGTTTTTCTAATTAGAGGCTTTAGGTTTTGGACCTTAAGACATGGATAATTTCTCTACAGGTTCATGTATGACCATGGGATTGCAACAAGCATGGAAAAGATAACATCAGCCATCAGGAAAAATCAGCCAAGTTTTAATTTTAGAAGCAGATTCTGCTGTCACATTATAGCATCTGAAGACTACACGCTCTCTTGCATTTGAAAACAGCACAGAAAACTGCACAGCCAAAACATGAGTCGGTGTGTTTAATGCACACAGCATGCTCTCCTCTTTATTTCCTGAAAAGGCACAGGGCTTCTGTCAGGCTAAGTACCCTTTTCAGGGCAGTGGAAAGGGTGTTTTTTGATCATCAGTATGTTTGAAGCCACAATGGGACCATTTTTCCACCTTTGGGGTCAAGTTTCCAAACCGTGTTTCTCTGTGCTCAGACTTTGCCATCTGGTTCAGAAGTCACCAGAATCTTCCCAGCACCTCATGCTGCAGGCAAATTCCTTGTCCATGAGCACACGTGGGATGTGGAGCCATCATTAAAGCTGATGCAGATATTTTGTACGTGTGGGGAATGTGTATTCCCTCTGCCAGTTTGGCACATCAAATGTAGAGGTTTGGCTGACAGAGCGTTTGAGTGAAGATTTCGGATGCCACACTGATGGAGGGACTCCTTGGCTCAGCTCCTCTGCCAGCCAAGCCCCAAGGCTGCTGTGTGTGGTTCTAAATGGCATTTTTTGATTGATGCTTTCAGCTGACTCACTTTTGGCCAGGCAATGGAGTTGAGGAAAAGTGAAGACTTGCTAACATAAATGAAGTGCCGATGGCAAGGGCTCTTTAATAATATTACGATGTACATCTGCAAGTGGAGTTTTTCACAGTTAGCCTGGGGTTCTTAGCAGGTGTACAAGGAGCTCCTGAAATGCTGTGATTCACTCACAAAGCAAAGTGTGGTAGTAGCAGAACTACTTTATTTTTCTGCTTCCTTAAATATAAATATTATATATAAGTTAATAATTTTATCATATCATTGTCTCATATTTTCTTGAAAGAAAATAATATGCTTTGTAGCATATTTCCTTGAAAGTGTTTTCACTTCTCTTCCTTTTTATGTTTTGTCGTATTTTGTCCTTGAATCCCTTGCTTCCACATATTTTTACTGCTGTTCACTGTGTTGTTGTAAGCATAAATAATTACTGATATTGTTGAGTAGCATTTCTGCAGCATACCTATTCCCCAGAGTATGAAGTGAGTGATTGGCAAAAACTCAATCACACAGTCCCCCCTTCCCAGGCTAGTGCACAGGAATGTAAGATCTTCTGCCATTTATCCTTCAATCCTGGCTGCTGACCTGACCAGGGAGGATCAATACAATGTATTAATTTGCCAGGGAGTCAAGGCACATCCCTCATCGTGTTTTTTCGCATTGATCAGGATTGTGATTCTCATTGCAGGACTTGTAGCTGAAAGGAATGTGTCCTTGGCCGATGTTGTGAAATCAGCCCCGGAGCCCAGATTGGCTGTTACACCCACAGCTGGGGCTGAGGAGGTGAGCAAGCTTGGGAATCACATTTTTCTTTTTGTTTCTTGTCTGCTTCAAAATGTGGGGGCTTCCTAATTCTTCTAGTAAAACAGATTAATTCATGAAACAGTTGGTTACACAATTCTTATTCCTTCTTGTAAAGACCGATTTGATTTTGGGAGATCTTTAGTGTTGTAACGATGTAATAATCTGACTCCTCCATCCAGTCCTGTGAGAGGCAATATTCCTAACAGAGTATGGTCAGAGAGCAAAATCTGTTCCTTAAGGGACAAAAAAAAGTTATAAGATCTGTTGAATTTGGGTACAGGTCAGTCAGGTTATAACTGACAAAACAGTCTTGATTTTTTTGCAGAAAGCACCATGGAAAAAGGGCTGGTGGTGATGCTTTCTGGTCTTTTGGAAAATATCCCCAAAGATCCTCCCTGTCAAATAGTAAAGATTGGTCAGTGACTGTATATAATATTCACTTGCAGCTTCCACTTGGAGAACATGCCAGCTGGGAGGATTCAGTGGGCACAGGTCTTTGGTACCAGGCCCAGGCTGTGAATTTCAGAGGCTTGTGCCCATGTGGATAAAGCAAAAAAAGATAGTAATTATTGCTAACAATGTGATCCCAGCCCTTGTAAAATCTAGGAAGGAGTAATTATCTCAGGCTCTCTAGTGCAGCCCTGCACCTCTCACTATCAGGTGCCAAAGGCTGTGGTTTACAGCAGCTTTGGAAATACAACAGACACTAATAAATAAACAATACAATAGAGTAACATTCCTGGAGAACACAAGTTTAAATAACAAAGGTGAATCTAACTGTCTTCGACTGCGCAGAAACTTCTTTTACATCAACACAGCCCTACGCGCTCTACCGTTTATGAGATTTGGACATGCCCTAACTACAGGCAACAAGGTTTTAAAGCTTTTATTTAAACTGGGAAATTAATGATCTGCCGAAAGTACTAACTCCCAGCTACATGTGTAGTGGAGCACCAGATATCATCATGAGTAATAATAGAAATGATCATGCTGCATTGTGCCTGCCAGCGTGTTATTTAATTATTAACTGAGATGGAGGAGCACAGTAATCGAATAGAAGTCCCCTTCAGAAATATTAAGACATTGAATAATTTAAACTTGATTGATCTGATCTCATTTACTCAACCTTCCCCCCTCATTTCAAAAGATAAAATAATTAACAGCAGTGGCCTGTGCCATGTGTGTTGTGGCAGAAGCTTTCTGCAGGGAACACGCCACAGGAGCAGATCCCTGGTGTCTGATTCAAACTCGTGTTGCTGCCCTGTGCCCCCCGAAAATGCTGTGTGCTGAAAAGTTGCCAGGCTGGCTTGGATGGAGGTGGGGAGTGCTCAGACACCTGCTTTTGACCCCCTGATGCTGCTTCAGCTGTAAAACTCAAGGACAGGAAATACAGCTGTCACTCACAGGGGCCTTGCAAGCACCTTGTATCCCTGGAGGGGCAAAGCAAACCTGACTGGGAAGATCCCTGCGGAATTCATCTGCCCCTTTCTATTTTACTGTTTGCATAAAATGGCCTGGAAGCTAAAAGACTTAATTATCTCCCTCTCTGTACTTTTCTCCTTTTCCACATGGTTAGACCTGGCTCTCACAGCGCATCTTGTTATTGGTTTTAAATGATGTACAGCAGTGAATTATTGCCCCAGTAGATCGGAGTGAATGATAGGGAAGGTAGTGGCCAAAACAGCATGTGAAGGAATAAACTATTCCTGCTCTTTAGCTCAGCTTTCCAGCTTCATTCCATTAAAAGCAGCTTCTCTCAATTGCATATTCCACGTAATTTCTTTATTCTTCCTGTTTTATAATTTTGCAGTTGATGGTGGATTCCCTGGCTAGGTTCATGGCTGTGAAACTGCACAAAGCCAGAGGGCCCGTCAGTAATACAGTGTGTTAGCATGAACAGGGCAGTAAAAATTCATAATGCAAGGAGTCAGTTTGGTTCTGTTTTTTACAGAGCTGCATCTCCCTGTCCATCCAATTTCGTTCTGTTGAGGTTAGAGCCTTTCACTTAAATGATGGTTCTTTTTATAAACTTCAAAGTCATCCTGAGGATAAGTTCTGTCTTGCTGAGGAGCTCTTCTGAAAGAGTCTGGCTCACCAATGTGAAATTCCCTGGATCACTTCTTTACATTTTTTGGATGGCTACAGCTAGATCTTGGCAGGGTGGAGAGAAAACAGGTCATAACACAGCAATCTGCTCTGGTTTCATCCTTTCTTCCTGGTACAGGCTGGAGACAACATGTGTTAGATCATCGGAGAGAGGAAAGCCTCCCATAGTCAGAGGTCAAATGCGACAGTTTGATGTAGCTTCTTCATTTCCCAGGTTTATTCATGCAGCAGGGGTTTCCAGGAACCAAAAATGCAAAAAGTGTTTCTTTGATTGCTGAGGGATCATTTGTGATAATGAATGTGATCTAAAAAAGCAAGGGCAGGGCACACAAAGCAGCTCTTCTGGTTCAATTAAACTGATGGGCAGGTAAAATAGAATAAAGTCACAAGATAGGGAACATAAAGCTTGTGATGGGAGATGAATTAGTAGTTAGTGGGTACTGAAGTCTCAAAAGTTCCAGCTTGCCTGGCAAAATATGTTTTTATCCTGTAACAGATCATCCTGCCTTGAAGAGACCATTTCAAAGAGGATAAATCCCTCCCTGTGGCCATGACCCCAAGTCTCTTATCTGAACCAAATTTCCCAGTATTTTTGTAGGGTGTGGGTGTTAACTTGAGCTTGTTTCTAATTCTGCCAATGCCCTAATGGGTCATAAGGTGTTCTGCTGGTAACCACCATGGTAACAGTCATTGGTCAACCAGGCCAGCTCAAGGCAGTTGTCTGTGGGTTAACCTGAAGCATCCTTCTTCCCTGTTTTCAGAATAGCAGAAATTAAAGAGTAGTCATCTCACCTCTTTGGAGCCTCCTCTCCCCCCTAAGGAGAAAGATTAATCAGAATCACTAAGCATGACAAAAATAATCAGGAGATTCTGGAGCAATAAATATATGTTAATGGACAGAAAGAATCTATTATTCCAGCATTAGAATTCAGATCTATTTTAGTAATCCATTAAAACAGAGATGCTTGGCTAGTTGGTTAATTAAGCCAAAAAAAACCCCAAAACAACCACATGAGAGAGAATGTGAATATCTGGAAGTTGGTCACTTGTGTTTTTAGAAATCGTGTTCCTTTATGTATTGTCAGATTGGTTGTGATATTGTCCTGAAGGTTTTGTAGGGAGAAGGCACAGTGCAGTTCACTATCTCTGGGTGTGTAATTTTGATTGCATTATTGACTCTTCCAAGATGTATTAATCCTGCAAAAATTCCAGAAGGGAAAATGTAAACCTAACAGATTTTCTTGACTTTGGAGGATTGCCTTGTAAGTAGGTGGATTTATAGAAGTGACCCTATTTCGCAGGAAGGTTATAATGACCCATTTATTGATTTAAAATAATTATATTTTATTGAGTTAGATTTTGGAGGGGGGAGGTTGTTTTCTAGAATTGCTTCAAGTTGGCAATTTAGTGCAGAGTAGGTAATAATAATACATCCACAAAAATATAATAGGTATTGATGGGAGTTTGATTAAGGTGATTTGTGTAGTCAATCATTTTTTTAACCTATTAAACTGATTAAGACAGGCTTGCAGAATGGATATCTGAAGTAAATAAAGTAACTGTTTGAGTATGGTTCCTTGGAGAAGTCTTCACAGTATTTCACAACACTGTTGTATTCTTTCTGCTTTATGAGTATTCTTTCTGTGTTAAGAAAGGTGAACAACTGCTATGATTTAAAAAATAAAGCAAGTCTTGATTTCTTAAGCAAATCTCTTTGAGGAATTTGAGTTTGGTTTAAAAAAAAAGGAACCTCTCAAAAGTAGCAAGTGTCTGCCAGAGACTGATTAATTTTAATCTATTCAGGGTAGATTAAATGTACTTGGGTAGATTAAAATTAGATAATCATCAGCATCATCTTGGAAATTTGTAAATTTTGAATTGCTCCAATGATTGGCTAACCAAGTGTTGCAGGGTATAAAAGGATCCATGTGGATTGTCACTTGTAGGAATATGTAATTTGTAGCTGGTTTTGCTTTTAGAAGGTTCCAGGGACAATGTAAACAGTAAAAGCCCCGTTGAGTATATAGGCTGTGGTGAGATATAGTATGAGAATGACACGCTGGATTTGGACTAGAGAACCAGGTAACATTATATGAACGCATTTTTTCAGAGAGGGCAGGGTTATCCCCTGTTATTCTCTGTTATAATGTATTATTTATCATTAACATTTTCTTCAGTTATTTGTGGGACTGTCAGAGTGTGACCAAACTGTCCCAGGAGAGAAGTTTAGGGTTTGTAAATGAAGCAATTAGAGTATTGCTGATGTTGTGGGGTAGGCTATAAAGATAAGCCAAAGAAAGGGCCATAATATAGCAAGGACAATTAAATTATGGACCATAATAAGGTTCATGTTGTGATACATGTAATTACTTTTGTTAAATATCATGGTTTGATAGATTAGTTTTGAGGCTGCAACAGAGAGGGAATTTATGTTCTTGGGTTTTTATGCATCATTGAGAGTCCTTTATTCCTGTTGAACCCCAATTATAAGAATACATCTCTATAATTGCCTGAGGGAAAAGACTGGAATTGCATAGGAGGGGTTGCCCAAGGTTCTGTGGAGGCACTTCAGTCATGACAGATATCGGAGAAGCATCTTTCACAGACACAACTGTGTGCATACTCAGGCCATGTTCTCATGGTGCCTTCTGGCTTTTCTCCGCTGTATTTCTGGGGAGCTGAACTGCTTTGGCCCCAAACTTCAGCTGGTATGAAAAGCTTGTGAAAACCCTTTAGTTCTGTTCCACTTATCAGCCATGATGTACTGGTGGTATTACAGCCAAATTCCCTGAGGAAGAGGAATTTAAGACTTTGCTTCTCCCTCTGCTTTTTATCCCAATGAACAGGAATAGAGTACAAGAAATATTCTTAATTTTTTGTTTGCAGTTTTTTTTCAGATGGTCCATAATGCAGCATTCATTTACACTAACGACTGAGAAGCTTATTGCTAATGCCTGAATTTTAATTAGAAAACGAAGTGCTTAAGTCCAATAAAAAAGGAAAAGAAACCGTAGCAGTAAATGTGGTTGTTCATTTATTTTGACACGTTTTAATTTAGAGGGATGTATTAACCGTAATACTTCCCCAGCCTTCTGCTAAATGCATTGTGTGTATTTTGCAAAAAATACTGATGGGTAAGTAATATGGAGCCTGCTTTCCCAGTGCATGAGCTCACTTACCAATGCAGTTCTGTGCTGAGAAGCACTTAGGGTTTATCAAATTTACAGAATAGAGAAGTAAGAAATAGCCAGTCTTTATTATAGATGCTTCAGTGAACAGAGAAGCTGGGGTGTTTTTTTGACATACTGATACTCCCACTAGGGCCGTGCTTGCCAGCTCCATGTTTTGTTTACTCTGATGTACATATTTAGCAGGAATTGGAGCAGTAATATTATTTAGGAATATGAAAAGTATATATGTATGTACTTTTGGGAACCCTCAAGGCCCTCATGTAGTTAGTTAAAAATATCATGCTGAGTAATGTGATATTTCATGATAGTGGTGCATTTTACTTTCTAATCCCATAAATCTGCATGAATCTCCATGGATCTCAGTGTCACTCTTCTGTGAAGGAGTTGGGGCACATACATGTTAAATGTCTGGCCTGGGGTCACTTGAAAGTCTGTTGCAGAGGCAGGAGGGAGTAGATTTCTCTGCTTTCATCAGTGAAAGTCACTGTGAGATGGGTTTAAAAACCCTCCTGATGATGCCCTGGCTAATAGACAGTGTCTCATTCCACTTGCTGTAGATGCTCCTTCCTTTCTTCCCCTTTATGTACTTAATCTGTTGTAGAAATGTACTTTAATGTCTGTAACATCTGGTTTGTAAAAAGGAGGAGTGGATCAAAACATGCACCTTCTCTGGAATGTGCCCATTATGTCACTTCCACATGCCATTGTGGAAGGTGGAAATGGGAATGAGATAAATCCAGGTTTCACTGGCTGGGCTGAAACTATTGTTCAGGAAAAGGGAAACACAAACTGGATATTTTGGAATTTTTTTGCCAACAGTTGAAAGACCAAACAAAAAAAATGCTGTTTTTTTTTTTAATTTCCTAGCTGAGAAAACTGTGTAATTTAAAATTGTGATAAAATATGACTATTACAGACACTGAGGCCACTGCAGGACTGTACTTAGCAAAAGAATAATCCAGTCTCTTACTGCATGCTCATAGTTTACACCTGAAACATTTTTCCCCCTGCATTTTTCATGCATGCACATACACAGTTGTTGGCTGTCCTGAGAAGGATAAAAAGCATTTAAATGCTAGATCTCGCTTACCAATGAGAGCAGTAATTCAGTTTACTGGGTATGATTTATTACAGCTCTATAACCTCTGAACCTGGAGCCAGGAGCAAGGCTGCCCTGATTATGAGTGACATCAGTGCAGAGGGCTTGTAGACCAGACTGGTGGCCCCTAGGATTCACTGTGATGGGGATAGGACCTTGTGGCATCCTCCTAAGGATTGCTTGAGCCTCTACCAGACCCTGACCTGGCTCCTGGCAGTTCCTTCTCTGTGCTCGAGACAGCAAATGAGCAAAGCTGTCCTGGTATGGCCAGCCAAACTACTGATTTTATTAGATGGACTTGTAAAACCAGAGAGAGGAGATAAGGAAAAAGGTGTATCTCCAGGATCTAGATGAAATATGGTTTTGGGTTGGAGGCAGTTGCAGGGATTTATTCAGGGTTTCTGCTGTGTCATGGATCTCTCCCATACCCCAAAGCATAAGGCATGTTTGAATCTGGGGTTGTGAATACATTGGAGTCTTGATTCTTCCTTTTATGGTTGTTTTTGTACTGGGTCTAAAAATTCCTGGAGAATTCTAGCTAGGGAAATAAAAACCCCCAAACTTCTCAGATCCTTGGTGTAGTTGTGGGTAGAAGTTGGGTCTCCATTTGCCTGCCTAAGCAGATTGTGGGTGGGAAAAAATCATGGCTGTAAAAGATGTGAAGGAGAGAAGCAGCTCAAACAGCCACAGGATTGTGATGGGGTGGGTGGGAAAGGGTGTGTGAAGTGCAGAGTGTATTTTAGAAGGCGCTGGTCAGCACATTCAACAAGGAGGACCTGTGTGACAGTGGAGCTGGGCTGTGCTGGAGGGTGGCCGTGTGTGATTAGTGAGGCAGAGGAGGAGGGGACAGATGCAGTGATCCATCCTGGGGCAGTGGAGGGAGGCAAGGACAGGAGTTCTGCCTGGGTGATCAGGACAGCTATTACTGAAGGGGGCATGTCACACTGGGAGAGGTGACTTTAGCTGAGCTGCTTCCGCTGGAAGTAATGAGTTCTGCTTATAGCAAGAGCGCAGTGACAGTGAGAACAACCTGTGTGTGCCATAAAATGAAGCTGTAAAGGTGATGGTAAAAAGGACTGTGACATTTGAAGGAAAACTGCAGCATTTCCTTGAGCAAATTGGGGAAGAAACAGCCCAAACTTTCAGGTACCTGCATTTTTTCAGGTCTGTAGCTCTTTTCTAACTGCAGTGTGATTTAAAAATCTAATTTTTCAGCGGAGACATATTTATTTCTTTTTCCTTTTTAGATCTATCGTCCACTTCTGAAAAGATATGCTGAGCTTGAACAGAAGGTTATCTACAACCCAACCTCTTCTTGTCTTGCAAAATAGAAGCAAATAAAATTTATATGTCGGCTGAGTGGGCTCCCAAGGAGAAGATCAGAAAAGATTTGCTCAGAATTTACTGGAGCAGTTTAAATCATTTCATTCCTCTTTGTAGACAAATAATTTTTAAATGGCTGTGTTTGAGTGTGTTGGTGGGGAAAAAATTACATTGTGATTGAAAACCTGATTAAAAAAGCATCATATTGCACTGTGTGTTTGTGGCTTCAATTTGTCTCTGGTACTTCTCAGACTGTGCTTGCTGTTTTGGAAAAACTGGATGACAAAGTTAAGTCCCTTGTATATGTGAGTCACTCTGCACATCTCTTTCAGCTTTAATTCCATGTGTTTGGCATGCCAGCCTCTGCATACCTGTCTAGCACAATATCTTAATTCCTCAACTTCTCCTGCTTAAATCTTTTGAGACTATTTTCCTATTCATCTGTAACACATCGATGTTTAAACCTCTACCTACATGAAACCAACAGAAAGCATAAGGATAAGACTTCATCCCATCTTTCTCTAAGATGTGGTGAAAGCTTGTTAAAGTCTTTAAAGACTCCCTGGGATCCTCTGAGAAGGGAAATTTTTGTTAAATGACACTGTGGAAAATCTGTTGTGATATGGTTGGGTTTTATAGATTGTGCAAAGTACAGAGGTCTTATGTGGTACAATGTTTTACTTGAAATCACTTTTGTAAAAAAAGAAAATAGCTGAACAAACATGGGAATTTTCACGTCTCCTTCGTGCTTCAAGAAGTAGAGTCAGTTCATCTGCACACCAGCTTGGGGTTACTCTGTTTCCCTTTCCTCCCCCAGGTGCCGTGGCTGTGAAATTGTGTCGTGCTCTGCTCCCACCAGGCCATGCAGCTCACTTTTTTCCTTACACCACCAATATTCCGTTTCTTTCTTGGACGTCTCAAGCAGAACAATTCTTGCTCTGTTGCTTCTCTTTCACTTCAAGTCCAGATTCAGTAGCTGAGAATGTCTTTAGAAAAAATACAAGCCAGGAGATCTTTCTGCAAAGACGTGTGCAAAGTTGCAGGATTCGAATGAACATCCTGGTGCAAGTGGCAATACATGGTGTTGACATCTTTCTCTTAGGATAAAATNCGGTGCAAGTGGCAATACTTTAATGCATCATTCTATGCTGTTGACATCTTTCTCTTAGGATAAAATTTCTCCTGAGAATGAAGCAGATTGTTTAATGAAAGTGAGTGAAGCCCTTCTTCCCTTCATGCAGAAGTTGTGATGTGCCCAGGGAATATTCACAGGTTCACAGGTTATTCCAAGTCGAAAGGGACCCACAAGGATCATCTGGTACAAATCCCAAGCAAACGCCCACCCAGGGATCCAACCCGCAACCCTGGAGGTAGGGAATTGTAAGGAGTAGAGGATCTCTTTACTGAGTGGAAGCTGGATTATGTCCCTGCTGGAGCTGGGTGGCTTAAATTCATATTCCTCTCATTACAGCAGCATATGGAGCACTCTCCCTGTCCCTGACACATCTCTGCAGTGAGTGTGGGAGCCCCTTGCCATGACTCACCTCCGGAGTGGCTGAGGAATGGACATATCTCTCCTTTGCTCTCCCGTTCATATTTAAGTACTTCATTTTTGAGTACGAACAGTACCTTTTTCTCTTCGCAACTGAATAATTACAACTGCTCTCGATATTAGCATGATTACTCAGGAAGGTCAAGAATTACATTTCTGAGTTTCTAAAGCAGGCTTCTTTTAAGCAATTGCTTTAAAAGGTGGCATTAGAAATACACATCTATCTTTTTTATGTGCTTATTATTCTGGGTCCCAAGGTACAGTGCTAAAACATATAATACTTCTCTCTGGCCTCCACTGTCAGCAGTTACTTTGTCATTGAGCGAGGCTGTAGAGAGGTGCAGAATGATTAATTAATGCAAGTTACACAATGCCTGCTAGTTTTTACCACCATCATTAGTCTTTAGTTCTGCCTGGTTACTGGGTTGACATCAAGGTTAACCACACAGGGAAGGGATTCAGGGAGGTCTTTTAGCTTTGTGCAGTTTTGGTGGCAATTTCTTGAGCAGCTCCTTTGGTTCATCAGAGTGAGAAGACTTATGTCTCTTTTAGATTTGTGGCTTTATTTGCTTGTGAAATGGGAGGCTCAGGGTCAGTTTCTGACTCAGCTGAGGAAGATTAAGGCTCACGTTTCCCAGATCATAACACATGGTAGAACATTTCTAGATAATACCTTGGCTCCTAAAGAAGTATTATGTGTTGCTAGTACAATGTTGTCTGGATGGTTTAACTATTTTCTGGGTCTGAACTCCTTTCTGGGCAGGTAGCAGGAGACACTTCCTTCTCTGTTGGGCTGGGCCAGGCCCCTCTGATGTGCCACACATGAGCATTAAAGCACTGTTTCCTCAGGAGTCCCTGAGAAAAGACTCGGACACAGGGCTGTGAAGGGCCAGAAATGAGGCACCACTGAATTACAGTATTTCTGTGGTGATGGGTTTATTAGGGCTGGCCTCTGAGGAATGGTGTCTTGAGTACATGAATTTATGGACAAGTTCTTTTTTTCCCAGCTCACCAAAGTTGCACATATTCACTGACTGGTGTCAGATGGAATAAGACTCAATAAATCTCCCCCTTGAAAGGTCCTTTGAAGAAATGCTGCTGTAAGACTTCTACCAGTCTTTTATTTTTGTCTTTCTAGGAATGCACATTAGCCTGCCAAGAATCCACAGGCTTTTTGCTCTCACATGCACATCCCTTTAAAAAAGTCCCCAGTGACGGAAGTATCTGGTGCCCTTTAGTTTTCAAAACCACATGGGGGTTTTGGCAGCTTGTCTACTTTGTTATTCTGGTTGTCTGGAGTAGAGGTGGTATTGGAGTATCATCTAGGTTTGATGATCCTGGAGTTGTTTTCCATCCTCACTGATTCTATGGTTGTATGACCTAATTAATATCTTAGCTAACAGAAATCTAAAGGCAAGGCAATGTCTTCTATTCTAAATATCTGACAGAAGTTGATTCCCTCCCTCTGCTGTATGGGACCTTACTGTTCTTCAAGGTAAGCCACATGGCATCCCCATCTTGTCTAGATGAAAGGTTTGCCTCTCTGTCTAAAGACCTGTTGAACTATTCCCAGTCTGGACTAACTTGACGGAAAATGGATGTCATGTCCTGTTAAAGAAAACCCCCTTGACTGGCACAAAGATATTGTTCATTGCTGTCTAACCTGTAGTTCCTGTACTGCACAAGCAAAGCTAATCTAAGATGGAGGTGAGTCATGGAATTACATGTAAAAATCCAAGCAGCTTCTTTAGCTCGATGGCCCTGTGCTGTCACCAGTCAATCAGAGCTGCACTGGATTCACCCACAAGCTCCTGCTGTACCACGACCCAAAGACAAACAGTTTTCTTTGCAGCCTGAAGTCTTCAAAGTCTTTTGCGATGCAGCTGGAAACAAACAGGGAAAGATGTTTGCTTTATCTTAAGGGATCAGTCTGAGAGAGCTGGAGCTCTGATTGAATAAGTAATGTACTGCAAAAAAATCTATGTTGTGTCGGTGCTTTAATAAGTAATTGAGCTGAATACCACCGTGTGTGATCCCAGTGGGACCTTTTTGTTTTTCAGCTCGCTTTTCCTTTGGAGTTGAGTTACCACCACAGATCACAGAGCAATGCAGTGAAGGATGTGTATCTAAAGCCACAAAAAGCCAAAGCAGGACTTTGAACAAATAATTTGTTTTATCCTTATTTCTGTTACCTTGGTCCCCAGGCTGCTGCATGCAGGTTAGGGGCTGAGAGAAGAAAAGAGCAAGATTTTAGAGAACTAAACTGTCTGCTGTTGGTGCTTGCCTTGAATACAGGGGCAAATTATAACCTCATGCCTAGATCTTTAGAAAGGTGTTAATTTGGATTTTTTTTTCTTCTCAGCTGCTGATTTTTCATGTAACCTCTTGGATTTTGATGTTGGTGAGATCTCGAACCTCATGTTAAACTGGGGTGAAATTGGCAAACAAATGGCTAAGGGGAATAGATAGAAGGATTAATATTCACTCATTGGATACAAGGGAATCATTGTTCCATGAAGAATTTTTGACAACAAGGTTCTCTGAGGGGGGCTGTAGTCCTGATTCTGTGTGGCTTGAATTTTCATACTCTTGTGCAAATTTGGCACAAAATCATGTCTGTACCAAAGGATCTTTTAAGAAAAGGTTTAAGAAAAGGTTGGATGATGTACTTGGTAGCATGACCCAGATATTAGGGTAGTGTGTTACAGGTAGGATGGGTGTTGGTAGCAGGATGATGACAGGTTTGGTAACAGGTTAGGTTGGGTAACAGGTGATAGGTTGGACTTGATGATCTCTGGTCTTTTCCAACCTTACTGATTCTGTGATTCTGTGATTCTGTGATCTTACCTCCTTTTTTACTTAAGGCTAATTTCATGCAGGTCAAAAGCACTATGTGATATGCAAGGCAAAGGAACACGGGATGAATTTTTTTGGGTAACCCTGCTCACCTTCTGTCCTTTGATTGCAACCTAGGTCAAGCCTCTTTGGTTAGCCAGTTCAAGTGGTTTAGCTTTCAGTCATCACAACTTCCATTTCCAGAATGTAAGATTTTTAGATTTTTTTTTTCCCCTCTAGGACCATTTTTTCTTCTCTAGCAGAAGATAACATTTTTGTGTAGATGGTTTGCCTTGTTAGCTGTTTTGACTTCTGAGGAGTGCTGAGAGCGTCTCTTATGTGACACTTTGCTGAGTGAACTTGTCTCCTTTTGAAATCCAGCTCCAAGAGTAATTCTGCTTTACTTGTTCTTCTACTTCTTTGTTGCTTCTTAAAGTTGGCCCTGACAAGTAGAGTGATGTTTCTGTGGTGATCCTAGACTTCTGGGAGCATCTCAACCATTGTGAGAACTCAGTGCCTTTGCCCAGTGTTCTTGAAGCACATACCCTGAGTGCAAGGGTGAAGGAGCAGCTATTGTGGATAATGATCACTAATTTCTGTCTTTCACTGACTTATCCATTGATGCATCAGCCTGCCCATTAGACCATTAGACATGCTGCTTAATACCCAGCCTAACAGATTTGGGGATATTATTAATTGCATACAACATGTTTTGCTCTAACGTCTATAGATGACAGGTATTTGTGATATGTCCTTAAGATGATTTTATTTGGTATATTTTCCCTGAACACTCTTCTAATGTATCCATCTGGTTGTCATTCCTCTTTTAGCATCTCATCAGCCAAACAGAAGTTTGGTTGCTCAGGTGTGGGATTCATCTGACCAGTTTAGACATCTCTGTCTGCTGTCATATGGGCTCCTTTTACAATCAAAGGAGAGGATCACAAGGGAGACGAGTTTCTGGCTGTTGTTCATCTTACCTTGTGGCAGTTGTCTACAACAGACCAAGTGATTTGTCTCCTGAGTGAAACATTTCTCCCTACTGAGTAGGAAGGTAGTGGTGTGGAGAAGAGGACAGAAAAAAGCAGATTTTTCTTCTTGTGCCAAAATTCTTGAAGACTTGTTTGAAAGCTGATCTCAGCTTTGGAGACAAGATTTGTCCCCAGTTTCCACTGAAGCTTTCTTGTTCCAGGATTGCTGTTTTTACTGTCAAATCCCAGAGACTGACCTCCACAACTCCTGTCAGACAGTCCTTTCCATACACCTGCATAGAGATATCCAGCAGACACGGCTTGAGAACTTTGTTTCTTATATTCTTGCTTTTTCTTCTTTAGTTACATGCCCTTGTTTGTGTTTATCCCTTCAAGCTGGACTCTCCCAGGCATTTGTGTTATGCCTGCAAGCTCAGAACCCCGGTTCAGTGAAAGGCAGCTCCCTTAAGACCTAGACAAGCACTGCAGAGGAAAACAAAGGTCTGTTCGACTTTCTGTTTGAAGACAATATTTACTCTGATTGACATGTATGCACTACCCTCCTGAAACCTCAGCTCTGTTCCAGATCTGATAAATACACTGGTGTTTTGGAAGACGGAATTCTCCTTGCAAAATAGTGTAAGCCATGTTGTGTAACAGAAGGACTTAGAGAAACAGACCAGAAATGGAGCTGCTTCTTAGCTGAGGACTTTTATCTTAAAGTAAAACATCTTGCAGAAAGCAAGTAAGAAGCAAAGGAGTCTCACAAAACTTTGAAATCACAGCATATGCCACTTGGGAGCATCTCTTCACACAGCCGTCATAGCTTGTTAGGTTAGGATGGGACATTCCCCTGCCACTCCAGGTACTGTTTCTTTCCTAGATTCCTGCCCTAGTTGAGGATAGTTGCATACAGCAGAAATGCTCTTTTGATCAGAAAAGGTGTTACTGTGTTGAAAGGCAGCAGTACCTTTTCCCAATTTACATTTCTCAGCTTAATTATTCGGGTCCCCACTATTGTTGTCTTTTAGAAGGGACACCTGCTCAAGCAGAGGCAGGAGAAGACGTTGAACTCAACTAATACAATATGAGATTTAGTCAGAGAGTTCAACTGAATGAACAAGCAAATAAATTGCATTTCAGCCCCTCCCTTGCTGTGAAAGCGTTTTATTTTCCTCAGAGCAACTCTTGGCTCTGTTGTTTTTCTGTATCACTGCCCATGGCAGGAGGATTGGAACTAGATGATCTTAGGTCCCTTCCTACCCAAACCATTTTATGTATGCAGCAGAGATTTCAGCACAGGCTCATTTTGTCATTTGTCCAGTGAATACAGATTTTTTGTTTTGTGCAAGCTGTGTGTGGTTTTGACATGGTTTATAAATAGACTGGTTAAACAGGTGTCGCTACAACTGTCCCTGCATGTTGGTTGTCAACTCTCCTTGCTGGGCTTCCGTAGCAAGAGAGATGAATCTCCACAGGACAAGGCTTTCCTTTAAAGGCCAGAGTAAATGTCAAGAGGCTCCTTCCCTCCCCTCTCAGCCCAAAAAATTTGTTGTAACTCAGAGTCACTGGACAGGCAGTGCTGGTGGTCTGCCTGTAGTATGAGCACCTTGGGGTGAAGGATGCTGATGTTCAGCCAGATTGTCTGTGTGAGAAATCACTGAGGTGAGACTGGGAAGGTAACTTGTATGAAGTTTCTGCATTTTGTAATTCATGCTCTGAATCTTTAAATGGCAAAGTAAATTAACTTGCTCAAGTGGATGAGAATCATGCTTTAGAGGGGAAGGGAGAATACATCTAGACTTAAGAATTGCTTGGTGAGGGGACACAGGCACCCAGACAGGCTCCCTTTCTTCTGGTCTCATGCATCATGACTTTTTCCTCTACAGCAGATCAGGATCATAGGAGACATGGAAACTGCTCCTTCCCTGAGCTTCCTGCTGCCACCCAAGGCTGGCCTGCAAACAGGAACCTGGGGTCAAACCCACCAGACAGAGAGCACACAGATTTCTCTGTTCCCAGTGATGGGCTGTTGTCCCAGGCTGTTGTCCAAAATGTTGGCTGCATCACGGCTGTAGCTTATAGTTGGACATGAGTCTGTCTTTGGGGTCTGAGTTTTGGTGCCTCTTGGACCTACCTCAGACTGGGAGCTCAGTCTTCAGCAGGAGTAAAGGGAGTGAAAGGTAGAAAATATTGTGTTTTCTTACACAATGACTATAAACTGTGAATGTGACCTGGCCATGAAAAAGGGAAATGTTACACTTTAGCTTAACCTGTGTGCCTTTCCAGCTGAGGTGGGAGCACTGCCTCATGCAGGACTCTCCAAAGACCCAGTTTAGGATAACACTTGCAAGTCTGCTCTCCCGAGCTGAAGGAAGAAGAATTAAAACTGGAACAGGCAAGGAAAGGATTGATACCATGATTGTAGGAAGAGCTGTCCTAGGACAGGAGATTGAAAGTTTAGCTTGCTTTGCCAAGTCAGGAGAAGCTGTGAGGCGATACCATAATTCAGTAAAAGTCCTTCAGGTTGGGGATGAAGAACAGGGGAAAAGCTATTCAAGGCAAAGAACAGTGTTGGCACATGAGCAAGTGACACATACTGATTGGGAATAAATTTGCACTGGAAATTAGGAATAAGGTGGGGATGAGGTGCTGAAGGACCTCTTGTACTCTGTGTGTGGTGCCAGAAATACAGAGCCCCACACCTGCAGCAGGACACGCTGCAGGGCGATAACATGGTGTTAGGAATCCTGTGTGAAAACCGGGTTGGACTAGTAGTGACCTTGAGAGAAACTGTTGTTTGCTGTGTGGACAGAGCAGGGTTTTGCACTTGAACTCTTCTGAATTTCTCTTGCCTGTGTTTGGTTTGTGGGAAGGAACTAATACGGATGGGACAAATATGTAATGGAAAGCTTCCAACGCTACTTCTTAAACTTGGGACATGTAATAGCCCAGTCTGCTGTCAACATACTGGGCTGGTCCTCTACAAACAAGAGGAATTTACCCCACGGCAATCTTTCTTGACTAGAATCCTGCAAAAGGAAGTGAGGTTTAATTAGCATTTTAAAGTGGACAGCCTTGAAGTTAATGATATTCAATAAAGAAAAATTGTTTTAACCTTATTTGCACTTTTCAATTTACTTATTAGAGGCCATCTGTTATATTTTAAGCAAGAGCACTGGGAGCTAAACTCTCAGATTGTCTAATGAGGTTTTAACTGGCTAAGCAGAAGGGAAGGAACAGGCTGCCTTAAATGAGCAGTTAGGCTGTTTTTTTCGATTTCTCACTTTTGTGTCAAAAAGCAAATGGTCACCCTTTCAAAAAACAGTCAAGTTGCGACAATGACATCTGTTTTTACTAGTGCTGATGAGTCCTGGCCAATGTCACTTGTCCTCAGATCTCAGATATGCTCTAACATGGATGAAATTCAAAAAAGCCAAAAGTGAGATGAAACTGTTGAGGGTGTGAAGGGCAGGAATAAGGATTTCTATAAGTAAATCACCAGAAAAAGGAAAACGGGAACATACTGATTTGCTGCTGAATATGATGGCCAACATAGTGACAAAGGGCAGAAGGTGCTCTTTGCCTTTGTTGTTACTGGCAAGATCTGCCATTATCTGCCAAACCTCTGTATCTCTGTGCCTAGTGGAAAGATTTAGGGGAGGTAGGTGCTACCTGTAGAAGGGGAGGATCAATTTAGGGACTAATGAAGGAAAATGTGTGTACACGGGTACATGTATGGGACCAGATGTGTTCGAGGGTGTTGAGGAAGCTGGTTGATGTCATTGCAAGGCTGCTCTCTGTGATCTCCGAAAGGTGGGGGTGATTCTGGAAGGTCCCCAATGACTGGGAAGAGACTGATGTCAAGTTCATCCTCAGGGAGACAAAGGAGGGTCCAAGAGAACTGCAGCCTGGTCAGCTCCACCTTTGTCTCCAGGAAGGTTACAAAGCAAATCTCCCTGGAGCCATTTCCAGGCACGTGAAGGGCAAGAAGACACTGTTGAATGCAGCGACCAGATCTCCACTGACTGACATGGGAATTGACACCTAAGCTTAGCTCTCTTAAGCTTGAGCAGATTCCCCCCATACCTCTGAGAAGATGTGTGTTTTTCCTGTGTCCTTGGGCAAAGCGGGAGCCTTTGGCAGGACAGGAGCCAAACCTTGGTCTCTCGGGTTACATGACAACAGTTCAAATTCTGGGGCATCCATAATACCTCCTGAGGGGTTGGGAAAGGAAAGAAAAATGTCTACTCCAAATCTACTGGATCCATGACAACATAAACATAACACTGGAGAAACAACATAAACTGCCACAGCCTGAATCCTTCAGAATTTGAAATTGCAAACAGATTCCCATAAGTGTTTGAAAATTTAGCTCTTAGGCTGAAGTTGATTTCTTTATGAGAGACTTTGAGGGTATCCCAGATTTTCTGGGGACTGACCCACCAGCTGCTGTTGGTGCTAGGTTTGCTGTACACCCAGCTGTGTCCTGAGTGGTGAGTTACAGTGACAGAAAGAAAGAGAAATTAACCCAAACAAAAGAAACAGGGCAGCAACATAAACTAGATCATGTTGATTCACAACATCACTTGATCATTAGGAAGAAAATCCCCACTAAACCAAATGAACTATGAAGCATCTGTAGCAGTGAAATCCAGCTGCCAACAATGTTACTGTAAAAAATAGCCATGGGTATTGTTGGTTTGCTGGAAGTGCTGAAGCTGAATGAATTTGCAATAAAATGGCTTTTATAACACCTGGATTTTTTGTCGTTCCAAGCCAAAAACCCTATTTTGTGTTCAAATTTACACAGAAAAAAACCCCCCAGCCCACAACTTGAGGTGACTTTTGTTTTAGGACTGTTTTAAATTTATAACTGAGCTGGCTAAAATGCTTTTCATCAAAGTACAAAAGTTTCCTGCCGTAATTAATGGCAAGTGATATCTAATGCAATAAAACACCATCATTTGAGTGTTCTAACAAGACTATTTATGACTGGATATTGAAACTGATAATGATTCTGCCATTTGTCCTCATAATTTATTATTCCAAGGAGAGGCAAGTGGTGTTAAGGGTTCACGATCCGTTTTATGGAAAGAGTGCTGAATTCAGCTTTTTATTGGTGTAAATGACAATGTTTGGCGCCCTGTGGAAAATGAGCATCTGACAACGAGTGCAGACCCTGCTGAGGGGTCGAGGTGGGGGGTGTTTATGCTCTTTCTTAGAGAGCAGAAGCCCCTGGCTGTGTGATCCAGTTGCAGGTAGCCTCATAGGGAACTGCTGAGTTGTCATCTCAGCAGCTTCCCTTGGAATACCAGGGCAAGATTTTGCTGGAAACCTTCTACCTCATTTCTGAGCTAGGTGGTCACTAGAAGTATTGCTTTGGACACAAAAAGCTGAATTCACTATAAAGAACCTCATCCAAAGCCCATGGAAGATAATGGAAAGAATTACTGGCTCTGGCAGGTCTTCTGCCAGGCCAAAACAAAAGCTTGACTTGGGAGGAGACTTCCCATGGTCTTGCAAAATGCCAGCCAGACTGTGTCCCTCTGAGCACAGCCCTTTCATATTCTACCAGGCCACTTTATTGAATGCTCAGGCTCTGATCCTCACCTTGTTCAGGCTCATGGAAACCTGGAGGAATTTATTTTAAGTCAGTGTAGATGCAACTAAAGGAAAAACTAAGTGAAGTTAGACTTAATTTTGTTTTTGGTTTGTTTTTTGGCTGGTTTTTTTTACTATTATCTGAAAAACAGAGATTATAATTCACTCTGTTGGAGTCCCGGACCTGACACTACAGATTTCTCGTTTTCCCCAGCCTGCTGTTAATTTGCTGTGGAATAAGGTCCTGTAAGTAAAGGTTTCCATTTCCATCAATAGTCCTAGCAGCAATCTAATGAGTTCCTTGCTGCTTTGCAAATAACTTGCCATGAATCTGGTGGCACAGAATCAGAGAGCAGGATCCGACCCGTTGTCTTTGCTTTTCGAGAACCACAGTTGCCTTTCCTTCCACCTCCCCTCTGTTTATTCTAATCAACATGTCAAAGGAGAAGTCACTCCTTTATTGGAGGTTATCCATGCCAAGGGAAGTTATGTTTCCATCACTACCTGGGGGCCCATCAGCAGATGAAGATGGAGAGCAGTGACTCAGAATGACTTTGAAGCAACACCCAGCAGCAACTCAAGACAAGAACATAACCTCAGCTGACGTTTAAAATAACCCTATACACAAATAAAACCATTCTGATAAATTATGCATCTTTTTTCTCTAGACTGTTCTTAAATTAAAGGGACTGTGTGAGTGTTTTCTACGTGTGCTTCTTCTTTTCCCTGCGCAGGGAGCTGAGTGACAGCTGCACACTGATGGAGCAGTGCATTGATTTTTGTGGCTGTGGTACTTTATGCTGAAAAGAAGTACAGCTTTTAAAATGATGGAAGGCCTCTATTCAGAGAAAAAAATAAGTGAGGTGTATGGGTGAGTTTTGCTGAATGTGCCTATCTGCTTTGATTTTAGCTAAATTCTTTGTTGACCAGCATTGATGGGAGTACATTTAACAGTAAGTTTGAGTTGAACTAAGTAATGGCTAAAGAAAAAGGAAAAAAAAATAAGGTAATAGGGATACTGAGAAAAATCTATCTATGTTTTACTAATCCTTGGAAACCAAGAAATAATGTCTTAAGTTTAAAGATTTTTCCCTAGTGGCACAAACACAGAGAGGTGCCACTGCTTGCATACTCCTCTCCTTTCCCAGCTGATACGTAGGGACAGTGAGGTGATGGTTGGTAGCAGGCCGGGTACGAGTCAGCAGTGAGCCTGGGCAGCCCAGAGGGCAAAATCTATCTTGGGGTTCGTCAAACACAGCATGTCCAGCTGGCCAGAAATAGTGACTGTCCTGCTGTCCCAGTGTAGGTGTGTCCCCTCCCCTCCCCTCCCCTCTATTAGCTGGTTTCAGCTCCTCAGTTTTACCGCAGCTCGAACTGTTTCATCTATTATCACTGATTTCACTCTGCTCTCACCAACACAGCCCCTGCCCAAACCTTCCTGAGATCCTGTGGCCAAACCCTCACCCACAATTTCACTGACCATGAAGGAGATGTGTCAACTGCCCTTAAGCGATGATCTGCCCCCCAGCTTTCACTTAATGGTTCTTATTCAGAACTTTTAGGGAGGGTGAGAGGAAGATGAAAGATGTCTCATTTGATCTGGGTATTATTGTATTAGTTTTCCTACTGCAGTAGCACTGAACCACTGTAGGCATAGATCACTGTGATGTTGCACTAGAACAGACCAAGTATCAGGCCTGGACCCCTCTTTCTCTTCCTTTTGTGACTTCTCTAAGTGCATAACTAGAAAATGCCACCCAATGTTATACACTGAGTTGTTTGTTTGCTACTCTTCTCTAGGTGCTGTGGCAGGCAGGATACAGACCAATCCAGACCTATTTTTAAAGTGATGCCTGCTTCATGTTTCTATGTCAAGGCTGTGTATCTCTCTGTAGTTTTCAAAAAACCCTCAAGTATTGCACATGTCAAGGGAGCTGTTGTTTGCAAGTGGAAAGGCCAGTGTAAGGGAGTTGTTTTAATGTTTACCCTCCTGCCCTGCCTCGAAAAAAAATTGCTGCTTCTCATGTGGGCTGGTGATCTGGTAATAACTCTGATGTCTGAACATGGCTTGAATCACTTCTGATAGCTTTAGCTCACTGAATTCAGTGTATTCACTTTTTGCAGTTTGAAAACAAAAGATGATTTTCAGAAGGAATCTTACATCTTTAAGGGAGGAGGGAAATCACACTTTTTAGAATATGTTGATCAGTTGGGAGCAATCTGTCTCATGGATGGTCTCAGCCTGATCTTCTGTGAACATGTGTCCACATCATAAAATGACCATGCAATTTAGCATGACAGGCAAGATGAATTTTAAAGGTCATTAAGGGGATACACTGGCTGATTTGCCTGTAAAGCCTGCATAGATCCTGGCTCAGCTTGTGTTTTTGTGTTTCCTCCTCTCTTACACTAACTAGCAATAAAAATTTAAGCCATGTAGCAAAACTCCCTTTGTTTCAGGAGCCAGGCAAATGTTCCAGGTTTTGTGTTTATTTATAGGAGATGAACTTGCTGGTGAGATGAGGTTTGTAAAATTGGATCCAGCTTTACCCAGAGCTGAGCCAGATCCGTGGCTTGTATTACTGGCAGCTGGTTTTCATGGGAAATATTTGGCTGATTCAGAGGAGCACAGGACGTGGAGGAGGGCAGGAGGGATGTGAGAGGTGATGCAGGAGACACATGGCCTTGGGTTTTCCCCTACCCAAGGNTGAGGTTTGTAAAATTGGATCCAGCTTTACCCAGAGCTGAGCCAGATCCGTGGCTTGTATTACTGGCAGCTGGTTTTCATGGGAAATATTTGGCTGATTCAGAGGAGCACAGGACGTGGAGGAGGGCAGGAGGGATGTGAGAGGTGATGCAGGAGACACATGGCCTTGGGTTTTCCCCTACCCAAGGTATTGGACTAACAGGACAAGGAAGAGCATGACCTTGTAGCAAGGTGAGAGTTGAAGTCCCAAGTAATACATGATAGGACCAGAGGAAATGGCCTCAAGTTGTGCCAAAGGAGGTTTAGATTGGATATTAGGAACTATGTATTTCTTCACTTAAAGGGTTGTCAAGGATTGGAACAGGCTGCCCAGGACAGTGGTGGAGTCAGCATTCCTGGAAATATTTAAAAGACTTGTAGATATGGCACTGAGGAACATGGTTTAGTGGTGGGCCTGGCAGTGCTGGGTTAAGGGCTGGACTCGATGATCTTACAAGTATTTTCCAATGTAAACGATTCTAGGAAGGATGAGGATGAAGAATTGTTTTGAGGTAACAAGCTGGCCCTAAGCCCAACACAAAACTATGCAGATCATAGAAACCTCCAACACATAAAAATGCCAGAGGTGATGTGTCAGGCAGGGGTGACCCTTGCTGGCACGAAGGTTGCTTAGATGCCAGCTCTTCAAGATTGACAGGGACACTCACATGAATGTGTTTGCAGTACCACTGACAATATCTGTCATGATCTTTTGGGACTTGGCCCTGACCTGTCTCTGATGGCTGGAAATTGCTGCTGGCACAGCTGTCCCACCTACACCATCCCAGGTGCTGAAGGTCAGGCCACCAACCATTGAACCAGCATCCCGTGGCCTGATCCCCAAACCATTTTGTTTTCAAAGCCCTGG